>CM066051.1:18372669-18413232 GCA_033557465.1 Ichthyophis bannanicus | reverse complement strand
CTGTAACAGGAGTTCTCCGTGGACAGCAGGATAAGACAGCCACACAATCCCACCCACCTCCCCTGGAGGAGGCCATACCTACGTGGCCGCTCCCTAGCCGGTGGGACTAGCTTGGAACACACTGGCTGGGCTAGGGGGCGGAGCGGTAAGGTGGGCTACCGGGGCATGCTCAGAAAGGCTCATCTTTCTGAGCTCTGGAGAGCACTTCCGTATCTATGGCGCCGCCCAGAGGACTTCACCACTAGGTGTGGCTGACGCAATCCTGCTAGTCCATGGAGAAAGATCTAACACCTGATGAGGTCAACGACTTCAAAGAATTAACTGTGAATGGGTAGCTGGAACAAAGATAATGAACTCTGACAGAGTTTTGCCCAACAGCACAAACAAAAAATCCCCCTTTGCAGTATAGAAAAAAGACTTAGCTTTTAAAAATGAACAACAAAACCCCTTTAAGACTTAGCTTAATGCCAGTACCTGAAAGGCCCTGTAGGCAGTCCTGTATAAAGTACAGGACTGCCTAGCTGCTTAACAAGCTAATCAAGGACCACTAACAACTGATGAGGTCAGTAGCTTCAAAGAGTTAGCTGTGAATGAGTAGCTGGAACAAAGACAATGAACTCTAACAGCTTTGCCCAACACCACAAATAAAAACAAATCCTCTTTGCAGTATAGGAAAGACTTAACTTTTGCAAATGAACACCAAAACCCCTTTAAGAACTTTCAGGCATAGTATTGCCTTGCTGGCAATGAAGTCCATCACAAGTATAATTTTCTCCCAGTTGTTGGGAGTTCTTACGTGTGCACTAGGTACAATGAACTCTCTGCTTTCAGGGACTGAGCCTAATCTCTGGAGGCTAGTGTATTAGATTTGGAGGAGCTAATACAGACTGAGGTATATAGATAAGACCAACGGGGACATAATAGTGAAGTCCCACCTACAGTCTGGCAGCTTGTCTGTTGTCATGGAGGAGTGAGGTCGTGAAAAGACAGCATCACTGTGATGTGGCAGGAAGTGATTCTTTAGCTAGAACCTGTCCTCCAGGTGATCTAAAACTCTCTCACACCGAGGTGGTTCCTTCAGGGCCATGTGCCCATGAGGGATGAGTTAGGATGGCCCTGATATTTGGTGATTCAGTCATTAGGCATGTAGATAGCTGGGTGACTGGTGGACATGAGGAAGCCAGATTTAGGCTTTTAGGTAGGAAGATAACTTCCATCGTAGCATTCTCTGAAATGCTTCCTGTTCCATGCACAGGACCGAAAAGGCAGGCAGAGCTCCAGAGTCTCAATGCGTGGATGACATAATGGCGCAAGGGAGAGGATTTTAGATTTCTTAGGAACTGGGCTACATTCTGAGGAAGGGGGGTGGGACTTTTCCAAAAAGATGGGCTCCACCTTAACAAGGGTGGAACCAGACTGCTGGCAATAACTTTTAAAAAGGAGATAGAGCAGCTTTAAAATAGATTACTACAACTGGTCCACCACACAGCTGCACGTATTCTCACCCATGCTTCAACCACACCACCCCCATCTTGATTCACCTACACTGGCTTCCCCTTGCTTACCGTATACAGTTCAAAATCCTTATATATGTGCACAAAACCATCCATACCGGTATTCCCCTCTACCTTGCCAATCTAATACATCTTCACTAGTCTCACCGCTCCCTTAGATCAGTCCATCTGAACCGCATGACCCCCCCCATCACAGGCCCACCTTGAGTCCACCCGCTCCTCAGCATTTTTCTTCCTGGGCCCGCGACTCTGGAACTCGTTCCCCGTCGCCCTCCGTCTAGAACCCTCCTACAAGACTTTTAAGGCTAGGCTGAAGACCCACCTTTTTTGCATCGCTTTTAACCTCCCTCCTCCTCCTGCTCCCCCACCCCGTTGAACTAGAATGTTCGTCATTTTATGTTTTGTCTGCTTCGTTGCTTTATCTGTTGCTTTACTCTCTCTCTCCACCCTATCCTGTCTCTTCATTATTTTTGGCGTTCCTTTTCCTTTTCAGCAGCCTATATATTTTGTTGTTGTACACCGCTCTGGTGCCACTGGTAAAGAGCAGTATATTAAATGTGACAATAAAGATAAAGATAAAGATTACAGGTGAAATATGACATCATCAAAGAGCACATGGTTCAGATTGATATATCCTTGAAGTCAGGGCATCTTGATAGAGAGATTACAATAAAGGTAAAAGTAACCCAGTTGCCTTCAAGTAAAGGGCAGACAGAGCTGAAAGATTCCAAATTATCCCTATCAACTGATAACCAGATTGATTATATGAACAAAATGCAACCTTTGAAATGCCTGTATTCAAATGCTTGAAGCCTAAACATAAGATAGGAGAGTTAGAATACATAGCACTAAATGAAAGGTTAGATATGTAATTGGCATCTCAGAGACCTGGTAGAAGGAGGACATCATGATAACTGGGTACAAACTACAGAATATTGCAATGATAAATAGATCAAATTGGTGGAGGGGTTGTGTTTTGTTAGAGAGGGCATTGAGTCAAATGAGATAGGTTTTGCAAGAAGCAAAATACTATAAAATATCTATGGATAAAAATTCCATGTAAAAAGGGGAAGGCAATGGCAGTGGGGGTGTACTACTGTCTTCTTTGCCAAAAAGAACAGATAGAGGATGAAATGCTAAAAGAAATCAAGGAAGCTAACAAAAGTTACAAGACAGTAATGATGGGTTATTTCAATTATCCCAGAATCGACTGGGTCAATGTCACAGCAGCGCATACCAGGGAGATAAAGTTTCTAGGTGAAATACATCATTGCTTCCTGCAGCAGCTGATAATGAAGAGATGAAGCTATTTTAGACCTAGTTTCTTAGTGGATCACAGAATCTGGTGCAAGACATAATGGTGTTGGGGGCTACTTGGCAATGGTGATCACAGCATCATTGCCTTTGATTTAATAAGTAGAGGGAGGGCAAGAAGGAAATGCACAGCACTAGCTTTTAACTTTTAAAAGGGAGAATATGATAAAATGAGGGAAGTAGTTAAGAAAAAACTAACAGGAGCAGCTATAAAGGTTAAAGTTTTACATCAAGCATGGGTGGTGTTTAAGAATGTTATCTTGGAAGCCCAGATCAGATGTATTCCATGCTTTATGAAAGGTGGTAGGAAGGCCAAAAAACTGCTACCATGGTTTAAAGGCAAGGTCAGAGAGACTGTTGTAGCCAAAAAAGCATCTTTCATGAAATGGAAAAAGAAGCCAAAAGAGGAAAAGGAAAACAACATGAAAACTGGCAAGTTAAATGCAAGGCATTGATAAGGCAGGCAAAGAGAATTTGAAAAGAAGCTCGCCATAGAAGCAAAAATACATAATAAAATTTTTTCAAGCATATTCGTAGCAAAAAAACTGTGAGAGAGTCAGTTGGACCATTAGATGATAGAGGGGTAAAAAGCCATAGTGGAGAGATTGAATGAATTCTTTGTTTCAGTCTTTACTGAAGATTATGAACGGAAGTTACCCATGCTTGAAATTTTATTTATTTATTTATTTACATTCTCTTATATACCGCACTATTCGGCATCAGCGCGGTTCACATAGAACAAAAAGTCTCAGTACAATAACATGCATGAGTTTACAGATAACAAGGGAAGGAACTTGGATAACAGGGGAAACTATTTACAGTCTATTTACAGATATAATACTACAGCATGGCTACAAGTTATTAGGAACAGGTGCTAATAATATGTTCAATAAACAAAGCGGTGTTTAAAGGTGAAGTATTGGAAAAATTGATCAAATCTCGATAAACCGGTAAGATGTATTACAACTATTTGATAAACTAAAGAGTACTAAATCACCTTGACTGGATGGTATACATCCCAGGGTGCCGAAAGAACTGAAATATGAGACTGCAGATCTACTATTAGTAATCTGTGAACTATCATTAAAATAATCTGTAGTACTTGAAGACTGGAGAATGACCAATGTAACACCAATTTTTAAAAATGGTTCCAGGGGTGATCCTGGAAACTACAGACCAGTGAGCCTGACTTCAGTAACTGGAAAAATGATAGAAACCATTATAAATAATAAAAATTACAGACCATGTAGTCATGGTTTAATGGGAGAAACTCAACATGGATTTAGCCAAGGAAAGTCTTGTCGTACTAATGTATGGATTTTTTTGAAAGTGTGAATAACAGGTAGATAAAGGTGAGCTGGATGATATTGTGTATCTGGATTTTCTGAAACGTTTGACAAGGTCCCTCATGAGAGACTCTTGGCAAAATTTAAAAGTCATGGGATAGGAGGCAGTGCAATACTGTGGATCAGAAACTGGTTAAAAGATAGAAGGCAGAGAGTAGGGTTAAATGGCCAATTTTCTCAATGGAGAAGGTGAAGAGTGGAGTACTCCGGAGATCCTTGCTGGGCTTGCTGCTTTATAACATATTTATAAATGACTTGGAATTGGGAATAACAAGTGAGGTGATGAAATTTGCAGATGACACAAAATTATTCAAAGTTGTTAAAACAGAAGAGGATTGTTAAAAATTGCAGGAATACTTTGATAAATGGAAGACTGGACATCCAAATGGCGGCTGAAATTTAATGTGGAGAAGTGCAAAGTTATGCATTTAGAGGCCCATTCTGAATAGGGCATGTCCAAGCTATCCAGATGTCCAAAATCTGGAGAATCCGGATTTGGCCCCAATTCTGCACCCACGAGAGCTTAGACGTTCCCGCAGGAGCAGAATCAGGGTACTTGAACGGATCAGACGGGCCCTGATTCTGTGGGGCCAGATGTGCAGTGCCATCCCCGCCTAACCCTCCCCATGTTCATGCCGGAGTCCCGGTGCTGTGACTTCCCATCGCCATGGCACCAGGATGCCATGCAAGAGCCCCACTATCCCGCAAAAATTTAGATCTCCTTTTCCAAACTGTCCGACCTCCAGAGAGGCCTGCCAAGCCTGGGATCACCTGGTCAGGGTGTGTCCTTCATGGCAGGCTACCAGTGTCACGGGGACTTATTCCACCTCCGAGGTGGAATAAGTTCCCCAGCCGTCTCGCCCATGCCGGACATACAGGGCCGTGACCTGGATAGGCCCTGTATGTCGAGTTTCGTAGGCCTGCTTCCTTCCTGCCCACTCTCTGCCTGTCTCCACCCCCGCCCGCCCCAATCCAGAGCTCCCTGCACATCAGCACTGTACGTGCAGGGAGTTTTGGGTGAGAATAGGCCGAAAGCGATTAGCGGGGGATGTTCTGGATGTTGGGAAGAACAACCCAAACTACGGTTACATGATGCAAGGTTCCACATTAGAAACCACTATCCAGGAAAAGGATTTAGGCGTCGTCATGGATAATATGTTGAATCCTTTTGCAGAGTGTGCAGTGGCGGCCAAGAAAGCAATTAGAGTGCTAGGAATCATAAGGAAAGGAATGGAGAACAAAACTAAGGATATCAGCTTTATTCTCAACTGCTTTATTGTATATAAGTTGTTTGTAATTTGCCCGATTCTATTCATGACGTAGATCTCCTTTGTACATCTGGGCTAAACTGGACATACAAAGGAGATTGTGATTCTGAAACCACGGAGCACGTCAAGCCCCTAGTGAACTGTGCATGCAGGCTGGGACTGCGATTCAGTCACGACCTGCACATACAGCACTAGCCCGGCTAACTCAGCTAGGGCTTTTAAATAGCACTGCGGCTGCATTTAAAAGCCGTGATGCCAACCGCTGCCCCAAAAAGTTAATTCCACGCAGCCCGACCCCCGATCCGGCATCCTAAGGCCAGTTTCGGGCTGCAGGGGATTAACTTTGTCCCCCCCCCAGCCCCTTCCGCATCCCAGGTCAAAAAAAAAAAAACGTCCAGGGAGGTTATTCCACCCCGGGGGTGGAATAATCTCCCCGGCCATTTAGACGGCCCTGGATGTACAGGTTCAGCGACCGCCCACTGCCCGCCCACTCTCTGCCCCCGGACCGCCTCTTCCCCGCCCCCGACTAACTTCCCTGCTCAACCGGCGGGGAAATTATTCGGGAGCCTGCAGCCACCTGAATAGCGGAGATGGACATCCTGTTGGGATGCCCATCCCGCTATTCGTGGTTTGGAATAACCTCTAATAAGTTTTCACATCCTTCAGGTATTCAGCTCCTACATTTTGGATACCATCAGATCAATTAGGAACCTACAGACGTTTTGCAAAGAATTAAAAAACACTTCTTTTAACTGAATATTATAACTCTCCTACTCTACTATCCCCCCTTCCCAAACCCCTCACAATGACCTCCTCTCCCCCTGCAAGAGTACATCATTGTAAACCCACTTTCTTTCATTAAACTTTGTAAAAAGTTCAGACTCGGCTACCATGTCATTCCTGTACAGTTGCCTAGCTGACATGTAAATAGTTTGTTGTATAATAGTTTTGATATGTTCTCTGTAACCAAATTCTGTAATTATTGTTCAATGTAAACCGTCCATCATCGATGGAAGGGGCAATATATAAGAAACGTATACATAAATAAAATGTTGAGTATTTACTATGTTATAATGTAATGTTACAAACTTCTTCCAAAGACAGGGAAGTTGTAAAACTAGAGGGCATAACATGAAGCTGCAAGGGGCTAAATTGAAAGGCAATGTCAGGAAATACTTTTTCACTGAAAGGGTGGTAGATGCTTGGAATGCCCTCCCGATGGAAGTGGTGGGGACAAATACAGTGATAGAATACAAAATGGCATGGGACAGACACAGTGGGTCCCTTTACAGCAACAGGATAAAATCAAAATAAACGTAACTATCTCATTTCTCAACAAATAGGGGTGTCCTACACGGAGCGATGGGTTCAACCCTAAACAAGGACATGGGGAGGGGTGGCCTGCACGGAGCAGCAGGTGCACCTACTCTTGTCATCTTACTGGGCAGACTAGATGGATCATATTGGTCTTTATCTGCCATCATTTACTCTGTTACTATGTATTTTTAAAGCAAAGTTACTTTCTTTTTGGTGCTTTAGTAGAAATTTCCTCAAGCAGAGTAGGTTGTTGAACTCTAGTAACCTTCTCAGCTTTGGGAACTGCTGACTCCTAATCAGGAGTTAGTGGGCCTGCTTACCTGAAAGCATCCCTGGAAAGGGAAGAACCAGAGCTCAAGTACCCCAAAGTTGCAGAATAAGTGACCACAAGGAAGCAAAGGGTAGTGGTGGTTGGAGACTCTCTTCTGAGGGGTACTGAGGCGTCCATCTGCCGACCAGACTTGATGTCTGCCTGGTGTCAAAATCCAAGATGTTACGGAGAGTTTGCCAAGACTCATAAAGTCCACTGACTATTACCCAATGTTGCTAATCCATGTTGGAACAAATGATACTTCCAGTTATCCCTCGGAATGTATCAAAAGTGACTTCATGGCTCTGAGACAGAGCGTGAAGCAGTTTGGTGGACAGATGGTGTTCTCTTCAATCCTCCCTGTTGAGGATAAAGGCCAAGGCAGAGAGGCTCGCATCTGGAGATGAATGTATGGCTGCGTGGATGGTGTCATCGAGAGTGTTTTAGTTTCCTAGACCATTGGATGCTGTTCCAAGGGTTGCAGAGCAGAGATGGCATCCATCTGTCCAAGAAAGGTCAACGCATCTTCGGTAGTAGACTGGTTAATCTACTGAAGAGGGCTTTAAACTAGATTCGTTGGGGATGGGTGAAGAAAGCCCCCAGGTAAGTAAAAGTCCCCAGGTAAGTAATACATTAAATTCCTTTATGGAAATGGGTAACAGGGGTAGCATATGGAAAGCAGTGTGTATAAATGCCCATAGCATGGGAAATAAGATCCCTGATGTTGAAGCTTTGGTGGGAGTGGCTGACTTGGATTTAGTGGCAGTTACAGTAACATGGTTCACGTAAAACCATGATTGGGATGTAACTATACCTGGCTATACTTTATTCAGAAAGGACAGGGTAGGAAGAAGGGGAGGAGGAGTGGCACTATATGTAAAAACTACTATTAAAGCTATTTGCATTGGTGTGATATACAGACCTCCCTCAAAAAAGGAAGAGGTGGACAGAGAGTTAATTGAAGACATACACAGCATTGCTAGGAAAGGGGAAGTGCTACTGATAAGAGATTTCAATATGCCAGATGTTGATTGGCACATTCCTGCTGCAGTATCATCTAGAAGTAAGGAGATGCTGGATTCTCTACAGGGAGATTGGTAACAGACCCCACACGTGAAGGGGCCATACTGGACTTGGTGTATTAGGACTAGGGCTGTTAGAATCCATTCAAAGGTGAGGATCTTAGACTTTAGGAAGACTAACTTTGCCCAGATTGGCCAATACCTCAGGGAGTCGCTAGTGGGATGGGAACAGTTGGGGGATGTAGAAAAACAGTGGGCAAAACTGAAAGGGGATATTTTTAAGGGCAACCAACCTTTTTTGTTAAAATGGTAAATAAAGGTAAAAGGAAAAGGAGACCGCTATGGCTTTCGAAAGAAGTAGCTGAAAAAGTGAAATAAAAGAGGGAGTCCTTCATGAAATACAAGAGATCACAAAGAGAGGAAGACAGGTATCTATATTTGGAAAAACTTAGAGAAGCTAGCAAAGTAGTCATGAAGGCAAAGATTCAAAAGGAGGAGGAAATAGCCAATGCAATAAAATGGGGGGATAAGACATTTTTCAGATATGTTAGTGAGAAGAGGAAGGGAAAAAGTGGTTTTGTTAGACTCAAGGGTGCTAGGGAGGAATATGTAGAAGCTGATAAGGTTAAAGCGGAATTGCTTAACAAATATTTCTGTTCTGTGTTCACAGATGAAGAACCAGGAGCAGAACCTCAGAAAACACCCACAAACAGGAACAGAAGTGAGGAACATCTTGAACAATTTTCAGAAGACTGTGTTCGTGAGAAACTAGCTCAACTTAAAGTAGACAAAGCCATGGGACCGGATGGGATACCCCCTAGAATACTGAGGGAACTTGGGGACGTTCTAGCAGCTCCACTGACTGACCTTTTCAATGCCTCGTTGGAGTCAGGAGTGATGCCAAAGGACTGGAGAGAGGCTAATGTGGTGCCTCTACACAAAAGCGGAAGTAAGGATGTGGTTGAAAACTACATGCCGGTTAGTTTAACTTCGGTGGTGAGTAAATTATTGAAAACACTGCTGAAAGAGAAAATAATGAGGTTTCTGGAGTCCAGCAGATTACAGGATCCGAGTCAGCATGGTATAGCGGGTGAAGTACTTTTGTCCACTAAAGAAGAGCGGGACCTAGGCGTGGTTGTGTCCAATGATCTTAAAGTAGCTAAAAGGTAGAAAAGGCGACGGCAAAAGCTAGAAGGATGCTTTGGTGCATACAGAGAGGAATGGCTAGCAGAAAAAAGGAGGTGATAGTGCCTCTGTATAAGTATTTGGTGCGACCTCATTTGGAGTATAGTGTGAAATTTTGGAGACCGCACCTTCAAAAGGATGTGAACATGATGGAGGCGGTGCAGAGGGTGGCTACTAAAATGATTAATGGTCTTCATTATAAAGCATATGAGGACAGACTTAAGGATCTTAATATGTACACCTTAGAGGAAAAGCGGGATAGAGGTGATATGATTGAGATGTTTAAATTCCTCCGTGGCATATATGTTCAGGGAGAGAGCCTCTTTCAATTGAAATCAAGTTCTGCTACGAGGGGACATGGGATGAGGGTGAAGGGAGATAGATTCAGGAGTGATATGCAGAAATATTTCTTTACGGAAAGAGTAGTGGATCCATGGTATAGTCTCCGAGTGGAGGTGGTAGAGATGAGGACAGTAACTGAATTTAAAAAAGCATGGGACAAACAGAGAGGATCTCTAAAGGTAAAAAGGAGACTGTTGTAGTTGTTGATATGGAAGGACAGACTAGATAGGCCATGTGGTCTTTTTCTGTCATCATCATCATCTGCACTTAATAACCTAATTAACATAGAACCAAATATTTCTATGTATTGTGTTATGTTCAATGTTAACCACCCTTGATCTCTGGAAGGTGCCTATAGCAAATCTAACAAATAAATAAATAAATATCCTATTTTCTTAATTTCTAAACACCCGGTTCAGTATTGCCCCATCCCACATTGGTTCCATTTTATTTAAATAGCTTTGCTTATATACCGCTTTTCACCTGGTCAAAGCAGTTTACAGATATATGCTAACAGGCACTTTTTATTCCCTCATCCCCGAAAGAGCTCACAATCTAAGCATACCTGAGGCAATGGAGGGTTAAGTGGCTTGCCCAAGGCCACAAGGAGTGGCCATGGGACTAGAGACCCCAGCTCCTCCGGCCTGAGGTTACTTGTCCCTACGTGGGTAGGGACACTCCTGGCCCTCCAGCCTGAGGTAACCTGTCCCAACCACTGAGCCAGTTCTTCCTTGTGACAGGGTTGCCAGAACCATTCTCCTTAGAAAATCCAGGATCTCCCTGCTTCTAGATGCTACTGCAGTCAGGATGTGCCAATCAACATCCAGGAAAGTGAAGTCACCTAGCAAAAACATTTCCCCTTTTACAGCAATTTCATTAACACTTTCAATTACATTTCTATTTGCCTATGAGGGAGGATTGTGTATCACACTGATATACATAGATCTTCCATTCCCGCTTTCTAAATTACCCCACAGTTCCTCTAATTTATTTCATAAATCCTGCAGTTTTCATTCCTTGATATTATTTTTTACATATAATGCTGTTCCTCCACGTTCTTTCTATCTTGTCCTTGTTTTCCCCTGGAATATCTCGCTTTGTCTCTTTCTCTCTATCTCTCTCTCTCACACTTATCTTTCTCCCCAAAGAACTCTTTTTCTTTTCCTCTTCCTTCTCCCTTAAGATTCCCTCTCTATGTCTCTCTCTATCTCTCCCTTCTTTTCCTGGCATAGGGAAGGGAAAGGAAGATGATCTGCCTTGGGGGACAGGGAAGATAAAGAGAGAGCCTTGAGGTGAAGGACGAGAGAAAGAGAGTGACATGGGAGAGGAGGGGAATGGAAAGGAAGGGAAGGGAGAAAAAAGTACCTTGGGAGGAGAAAGTGATGGAAGAGAGAGTTCCATTGGGAGAAGGGGGGGGGGGGTGAGAGAGAAGCTGCTTTATGGGTGGGAAAGAAGAGTGTTCTTTGGGGGATGGGCATAGGAAAAGGGGGAGAGGATGCTTTGTGGGAAGTCAAGGGAGAAAGGGAATATTCTTTTTAGGGAAGGAAGAGAAAAATGTTTTAAAGGGTGAAAGGAAAGAAAGAGAGAGAGAGAGAAAGAAAATGTTCCTTGGAGCAAGAAGGGAAAGAAAGAGAGTGCCTAGGGAGAAGGGAGAGAGAGTTTTAGGGGGGGGGGGGAAATGCCTTAGGAAGGATAGGGAGACAGATACATAGAATGCTTGGAAGAGGCGACGAGAAAGAGAAAGAGTGACTTTGGAGGAGGATGGAAGTGAAATAGAAAGATAGAGGGAGAGAGAATATTTTAGGGGGTAGGGACAGAGAAATTATGGGGGAGGAAGGAGGGGAGAGAATGCCTGGGGGGAGAGGGAGTGAGGATGAATGGTCAGGTTGGGAGGTGGGGAAATACTGAGGCTTTCACAAACGTGTGCTGGTCTTTTGCTAATGTGTATCTGTGTAGATCCAGTTATGTTGGGTGTGTTTGTATGTGTTGTGTTGTTTCAGGGTTTCTGAAAGTGCCTCTTTCAGTGCCTATGTTTGTGTGTTTTATATTGTCTGTCTATGTTACTGGATGTGCTTAGTGTCAATGTGCACAGGTTTGTCTGTTTGCATAGTCATGTCTTTATAAATGCCTGTGTGTGTCTGCCCGTGTCTTAGTTTTCCTTGATGTGCAGATATCTGTGTTTCTTGTGCTTGAATTTTGGATGAATTTGTTCAAACCTCTTGCTTTTTGGCACCCTGCATCAGGTTACCTGCCATGGCTGGAATCCCTGCCGCAGACTCTCTCCGTCGGTAACCTGTCCCCGTGAGGATCGTGCTGTCAGCATGTGATGTAAGGCATGTGCCAGGGCATAGACCGCTGTATAAACACCGTAAGAGAACCTGAAATTATAGACATCATAGAGAGAAGAATCCAGGCTGCTCAGAGACTCCGACCCAGTGCAGTTAGGCAAGTTATCAAACTGTTCCCATCCATACTTCTCTGTATTTGGCAGCTTGCATCTCAATTTCCCCTGCCAAAGCTCTTTCAGTAAAGCATCATCTGGAAACATGGCAGGGTTCACTTTGTGAAGAAAATCCTTGAATCCAGGAATTTCACCTTTGGGAATTGAAAATGCTAAAGAACAGTTCAAAAACTGGAAAGCACCTGCTAAACCATAATCTGTAATAATTGTCAGAGTTGCCGACAAGATCCACACTTTCTGTGAGGTTCTGTACATGCCCCACTCATTGTACATGAACTGCTGGAGCACAGAGGTCATGCTCCCATAAACAATGGTCACATTGCAGGTGGACGTGCCAGTCAGATGAATAACCTCATGCATCTTGTGTTCAGCATTATTCCCTATCATGGGTATTACCGCTAAAAACTCAACGCAGCCCCCACTCTGAATAATTGCCTGCTTCAGTTCTTCACCTGCAGATTGTCCATGATAATTGTCTGATGTGAGGATCCCAACCCAGGTCCAGCCAAAGTGCCTGAGTAACTGAATAATGGCGTCATACTGAGACTGTTCGTTAGGGACCATTCGGTAAAAGGATGGGAAGAGAATCCGATCACTGAAGACAGGGTCCATGGCACCATAACTGATCTGTGAAAGACACAAAACAAGGAAAAAGACACTGAAAGAACTCAGAGATGGGAACAAAATAATATTTTATACTCATCTAGGTTAGACGGGAGAGTTCTAACAGTGCTGAAGGGGAAGCTGGAAGAGGGCTGGTGCAAGAGTGTTAGAGCCTGTCAGACGGCTGCCTGGGTGAGAATCTTCACAGTCTTGTCAAGTGCATATATCTATATGATTTGCAAGGTATTGTGGGCAATGTAGTTCATTCACACCAGACACAGCTGCTGACAATAATTTAGTTGTGCTCTTGGGTAAAGCCAATAAGATATTTATTTATGGGGTTATTTCTCCCAACACAGATATGCTTGGTAGCACATAAATTAGGTTACTTGCTTTCAGTGTTAACTTGGAAAAACAGTTAAAATCAGGAAAACAACGAATGAAAAGCCACAAAGCAAGAAACAAACTGTTCTTTTCAGGTTAACTTCTGATTACTTCCCACATAGATACAGAAGTGTTTCTCTCCTAGCTCACAAGCAATTAGGTAAGGCTTAATTGCTAGCAGTTACCAGCTGAAACCCCTTAGCTGGCTTGCCTTCCACTGTGTGGGTCAAATCCTGCTTCAGGAGCTTTTCTGAGTAGATTAAAGAACAAATTTGTATTTCTTTGTGATGGTTGCTGTACTTTATAACAGAAAGTTACCAACGGAGTTTAGATAGAGAGCAGTCCATATAAACAGGATCCTCATCTGCTATTATTCCCCCTTGTTCAACAAGCATGGGTTCAATATCATGGATTGGCACAGATGAATCTCTCAATGGAGCATTTTCAGGAGAATACTTGTTTCCCTGCTGTCTTTCAAGGTTATAGCTAGGGCATAGATCAGTGTTCATACCTGAGCTTCCATTGCTGCTAGAGTTCCTCTCTATATAGCCTGGCCAGTATGTAGTCCAGTTCTTATGTCCAGCCTTCCAATCCAGATCCCTGGACACTGGATCTCTCTTCACATACCTTCTGGCACGGGTCTTAGGGTCCCTTCCACGTGCAGCCGTCTCCCTCACAGGTAGCCTCTGGTGATTCCTAGCTCTGCAGCACCATTCCTCTGGTTTACCCCAGTCCAATGGTGTATGCTGGCCCTTGGAATACCTCCCAGTATACGTACTGCTTTGGACTCTTCTAGTCCTCTCAAAGGATTTTCTCCTCTTTCTTCCAGAGGGTCTCTTTCCCTCTCTGTTCGTCCGGTTTGGCTTCTGCTTCTGATGATCCTTCAGATGAAACTGATGATCATTCTCTGGATATCCAAGGTGATCATGAAGATGGTCATCTGTAGAATAAACTCTACTCTTATTCTGCTTAGATGAGTGCTCTTCCCTAATATAGCGCAGCTGTGCTGAATCAGGCCCTGCCCTTTGAGATGAGTGCTTAGGGATTACCTCATAACCCTCCTGATTGAACACACGTTTCCCCACTTCAGCTCCTCTAATGGCTGTTGGAAACCTGGTGCATTCTGGGACTGGTAGTCTTTTATGGGAAAATTCTGTTTTCTTATTTCTACCAGAACTGACAGGTTGCTTGTTCAGAGTCACTTCACCTTTCCTATAGCTCCTTCCTGAGCTATGATAAGCTTCCTTATCACATACCCCCCTGCTTAAGTTATTACGGACTGGTGTAACTGGTGAAACTTCTTCTCTACAGTCCGTAATCCGGGAAAGGGCATCCGCATTCTTGTGTAACTTCCCAGCACGATGTTCAACTTGAAAATCAAATGCCTGTAAGGCCATGTACCAGCGTGTCAACCTGGCATTGTGGTTCTTCATTTGCTGCAACCACTTAAGTGGGGCATGGTCCGTGAGCAACTGGAACTTTCTCCCTGTAAGGTAAAACCTTAACGCCTCCACTGACCACTTGATAGCTAAACATTCTTTTTCTATTGTGGAATACTTTTGTTCAGCCGGTGACAACTTCCCGCTCAGGTACATCACAGGATGCTCCTCCCCATCATGACTCTGGGATAGAACCGCTCCTAGCCCTACATCCGATGCATCCGTTTGAACCAGAAAGGGTTTCTTGAAGTCCACCCCTTTCAGTACCGGTCCTGTACACAATTTTCCTTTTAAGACTGAAAACGCTTTTTCAGCTTCAGGTGTCCACTTTAGCTGGTTTGGACAATTCTTCCGCAGCATATCCGTGAAAATTGCACTTTTCTCTGCGAATTGCGGTATAAACCTGCGGTAGTATCCAATAAGTCCTAAGAAACTTCTTAGTTGTTTCTTTGTTGTTGGAGGAGGAAAATTCCTGATGCTATCTACTTTACTCATTAGAGGTTTAATTTTTCCTCTTCCCACTAGGTGGCCCAGGTATTTTACCTCCCTATTTGCAAAGGCACACTTCTTCGGGTTTAAAGTGATTCCCGCTTGCTTCATGGAGCACAAGACTGCCCTGATCCTCTTTAGGTGCTCCGCCCAGGTGTTACTATGGATTATGACATCATCCATATATGCAAAAGCATAATTTTGGTGGGGTCGAAGTACCTGATCCACTAACCTTTGGAAGGTAGCCGCTGCTCCATGCAGTCCGAAAGGCATCCTCTTGAACTGGAAAAGGCCAACGGGGGTGCTGAACGCAGTCTTCGGCTTCGACTCCCTGGTGAGAGGGATTTGCCAATATCCTTTTGTCATATCAAGGGTGGTTAAGTATTGAGCCTGTCCCAGCTGGTCCAACAGCTCTTCAATTCTTGGCATTGGATATGCATCAAAAACTGATATGGCGTTTACCTGCCGGAAGTCAATACAAAATCTTAAAGATCCATCAGGCTTCGGCACCAGGACTATGGGGCTATTCCAGGGACTCTTTGACTCCTCTATTACTCCCATGTCCAACATCTCCTGGACTTGTGCCACTACTTCCTGTCTCTTGGCTTCAGGCAAGCGATATGGCCTTTGACGAACTAATTTCCCAGGTGGAGTTATTATTTCATGGGCAACCAAATGTGTCTCCCCAGGTATGGGTGTCAACACATCTGGGAATTCTTTAAGCAACTTCCTAATTTCTTCCTGTTGTACCACTGTCAGGTCCTCACCTATTTGGGGCTCTGATTTTTCTTTGCAATCAGATACCTGGGGTCCCAAATCTTCCTCTTCATTCACCTCCCTCTCTCGGGCACAGGTGGCAGCTAGGCTTTTAACCCCTTTGACATCAGTAGAACCAAAGCCTTTGGTTCCACGTTCAGAATTCTCCAGGGATGTGACCTCCTCCACAGGTGGAAAACCCAGCCTCTCACAGATCAATTGGGCAATTCTGTCTCCTGTCTTCATGTGATAATCATTCTGTCCAAAATTAAATAACAGAACTTTAATATTGCCCCTGTAATCGGGATCAATTACTCCCACACCCACATCGATGAAATATTTAAGGGCTAATCCGGACCTTGGGGCTACTCTCCCATAGCATCCAATAGGTATTTCCACTTGGAGACCAGTGTCCACCAGGGCTCTCCCTTGGCTAGGTACAGTCACATTTTCTATGCTGCACAGGTCAAACCCAGCAGCTTGAGGGGTTGCCCACTTAGGAGCTTGGGCCTTCTCTGTGACCCTATGGTACTTTAGGACGAATGTCTGCTTTGGGGTAGCTTGGTCTTCTGGAGGCTTAACCATCTTTTTAGCTGGGGTCTGAGGACTTCCAAATAAAGGCCCGGGAGCTATTACCATTAAACCTTCTCCCTCCTTCTTTCCTAGTCCTTCCACTAGACCCTGCTTAAATCTTGGCCAGTCTCTTCCTAGAACCAAATCAAAGGGTAGCCTAGGCACCACTGCTAACAGGACTTCCTCTTGTCCCCCCAGGCACTTAACCTTTAGCCTATAGGTGGGATATGATGTTGCAGCACCATGAATGCATCTGATGTGAACTTGGCTTTCAGGGGTTCTAGGCACAAATCCTTCTTGGGCCTCTATCCTCTTCCAAAGCCTTTTTGACATCGTACTCTGGTCTGCCCCAGAGTCTAACAAAGCATTTGTGGTAATTCCTTGCACATCAACCATCAAAAGAAATCCTTCTTTGGGCTGTTTTAAATCCACACCCACTAAGCTAGTGTGTGTCTGGCATCTCTTTTCTAAATGTCCCCATTTTCCACACTTGAAACATTTCTTTCTATTCCACTGTGTCATCTGGTTTGATACAGTACATTCATTTTCAGAAACATTTTTAATTATTTTCTTTTCTGATACAGCACATCTTGCCTCAGCACCAATCTTCAGAGGGCCACCCATTCTATGGCAAGCCTGCGTGGCTTCCAAGAATCTCTCTGCTAGCATGGTTGCCTCTCCAAGATTTTGGCAATTTTGCTGTATAAGGAAAGTGTGCAAATCTTTAGGCACCCCAAACATAAATTGTTCAAGCATTATAATATCTAATAACATTTCTACCGTCTTTTGCTCAGGCTCCAACCATTTTACAGGTAAACCTCTGATTCTCTGACTCAGAGCCCTGGGTGTCTCACCCATTCTCAATGTAGTAGCTCTAAACATTCGCCTATACTCTGAAATAGACAACCCTAGGCGATCTCTAATAGCAGCCTTTACATCCTTATAATTCAAAGCCTGGGCTGATGGCATTGCTCTGTAAGCTGCAAGCGCCTCTCCAGTTAATGAGGCTGCCAGCCTTACTGCCCACTGGGTCTCTGGCTATGCTAATGCTTGTGCCACTCTTTCAAAAGACTCTAGAAAATCATCAACATTATCATCTGGAGTTAGCTTCCCAAAACTAAATGCCCCAATCCCTTGATTGAGTCCCACACTGTCCACATGTGGTGTACCAGTATTTACTGCTGGTCTTGCATCTGTTCCATTTTGGTTCTTCAGCTCAACTAGGGCTTGCACCAGATCAAGCACTGGCCTCTGCTGGTCCATTAAAGCTCTCATAGCAGTGTCCTGAGCCTGCTGTGCTAGCTCCTGCTGCCTGCTGAACTGGGCTGCCATCCATTCAGCTAGTTCCTTTGGATCCATCTTGATCCCTGCAAGAAACAAAGAAAAAAACCCAAAGTGCACCACCTTCCAAACAGGTGTGTTTTTTTCTACTTTTTTTTTTTTTTAAATTACCCCTGTGCTTACTCCCATCCACCACTAGACATGCCCAGGTACTTATTACCTTGTGCTAGTGATGAATCCAGCTCTGCACAGGGTCTTTTCCTCCTGGGACATCCACTTCTCCTCCAAAGTGCAGTTGAGGGAAAATCTTTTTTTCCAGCTTTAAACTTGAACTGTAGTTGTAATCCTCAGCAAGTAAATCCCCTTTTGTGCAAAAGCAATCCGAAAAACTACGCCATTTGTCAGACGGCTGCCTGGGTGAGAATCTTCACAGTCTTGTCAAGTGCATATATCTATATGATTTGCAAGGTATTGTGGGCAATGTAGTTCATTCACACCAGACACAGCTGCTGACAATAATTTAGTTGTGCTCTTGGGTAAAGCCAATAAGATATTTATTTATGGGGTTATTTCTCCCAACACAGATATGCTTGGTAGCACATAAATTAGGTTACTTGCTTTCAGTGTTAACTTGGAAAAACAAAGTTAAAATCAGGAAAACAACAAATGAAAAGCCACAAAGCAAGAAACAAACTGTTCTTTTCAGGTTAACTTCTGATTACTTCCCACATAGATACAGAAGTGTTTCTCTCCTAGCTCACAAGCAATTAGGTAAGGCTTAATTGCTAGCAGTTACGAGCTGAAACCCCTTAGCTGGCTTGCCTTCCACTGTGTGGGTCAAATCCTGCTTCAGGAGCTTTTCTGAGTAGATTAAAGAACAAATTTGTATTTCTTTGTGATGGTTGCTGTACTTTATAACAGAAAGTTACCAACGGAGTTTAGATAGAGAGCAGTCCATATAAACAGGATCCTCATCTGCTATTATTCCCCCTTGTTCAACAAGCATGGGTTCAATATCATGGATTGGCACAGATGAATCTCTCAATGGAGCATTTTCAGGAGAATACTTGTTTCCCTGCTGTCTTTCAAGGTTATAGCTAGGGCATAGATCAGTGTTCATACCTGAGCTTCCATTGCTGCTAGAGTTCCTCTCTATATAGCCTGGCCAGTATGTAGTCCAGTTCTTATGTCCAGCCTTCCAATCCAGATCCCTGGACACTGGATCTCTCTTCACATACCTTCTGGCACGGGTCTTAAGGTCCCTTCCACGTGCAGCCGTCTCCCTCACAGGTAGCCTCTGGTGATTCCTAGCTCTGCAGCACCATTCCTCTGGTTTACCCCAGTCCAATGGTGTATGCTGGCCCTTGGAATACCTCCCAGTATACGTACTGCTTTGGACTCTTCTAGTCCTCTCAAAGGATTTTCTCCTCTTTCTTCCAGAGGGTCTCTTTCCCTCTCTGTTCGTCCGGTTTGGCTTCTGCTTCTGATGATCCTTCAGATGAAACTGATGATCATTCTCTGGATATCCAAGGTGATCATGAAGATGGTCATCTGTAGAATAAACTCTACTCTTATTCTGCTTAGATGAGTGCTCCTCCCTAATATAGCGCAGCTGTGCTGAATCAGGCCCTGCCCTTTGAGATGAGTGCTTAGGGATTATCTCATAGCCCTCCTGATTGAACACACGTTTCCCCACTTCAGCTCCTCTAATGGCTGTTGGAAACCTGGTGCATTCTGGGACTGGTAGTCTTTTATGGGAAAATTCTGTTTTCTTATTTCTACCAGAACTGACAGGTTGCTTGTTCAGAGTCACTTCACCTTTCCTATAGCTCCTTCCTGAGCTATGATAAGCTTCCTTATCACAAGCCCTAAGTGAAACTGCAGCCTGGCATCTCCCATCATCACCATAACACACACACAGTTAACTTCTGAAACGTGTTAGGAATTAATATGAATAAATGTCCTGCATTTATATTGCCATTTTCATGGAAAATAGAAATGACTGGAAATCTAAAAACAGCACACACAAAAGATGTTCAAGTACAGCCTGAGATATCTGTTCAATGTCTGTGTAAGTAATATTACCAAAGGGTTAAAAGGAAACATTTGCCTTTTTGAGGATGACATGAAGATCTGCAATAGAGTGAACACCTCAGAGGAAGAAGACAGCATGAGAAAAGATCTCCAGAATAAGAAGAATGATCTAATACTTGGCAGTTATATTTTAATATGAAGAAGTGCAGAGTGATGCACTTGGGATGCAGAAATCCAAAGGCGTTGTATGCAATAGGGGGCGAGAGGCTGGTGCGCATGGACCAGGACATGAACCTTGGAGTAATAGTATCTGAGAATCTCAAGGCAGTGAAACAATCTGACAAGGTAATGGCCAAAGTTGGAAGGATGCGGGGCTGCATGCAGGGAGATAGAACCAGCAGAAGGAAGGGGGCACTAATGCCCCTATACAAGTCATTGCAGAGTCCTCACTCGGAATATATGTTCAGTTTTGGAGACCTTACCACACAAAGGATAGTGAAAGAATTTAAACCGTTCAGAGTAAGGCAACCAAAATGACACAGGGCCCGTGCTAGAAGAGATATGAAAAGAGACTTTAAAAATCTAAATATGCATAACTTTGAGGAGAGGAGGAACAGGGGGAATAAGAAAAAGAGGTCGCTCTTTGAATCATCTCTCTCCCCTTCACTGTGTTCAACACTCTTCTGCACGTCTAATCTTCCACCAGACACGTCATGCTCATATTACCCCTCTTCTGAAGTCACTTCATTGGCTTCCTATCCATTTCCGCATCCAGTTCAGACTTCCCCGGCTGACCTTTTAGTGCATTCACAACGCAGCTCCTCACTACATGTCCTCTCTTATCTCTCCCTATACCTCTCCTCGGGAACTCCACTCTTCTGGAAAATTGCTTCTATCTGTGCCTTCTCTTCTATTGCTAACTCCACACTTCTCTCATTTCACCTTTCTGCTCCTTATGCGACAGGTGTCTTCTCTGGCCCTTCTCAAATCCCGGCTGAAAACTCCTCTCTCCCTGTGCATACTGAGGGGATTCAGGGAACCTTGCTCTCAATCTGAATCTGAACAGTGAGCAGGGGTGGCCCAAGGGAGGTGCGGGGACATGTGCGGAGACTCAATGCAGGGACCTCATTTGCATAAATATTTGCATAATATTAACATGTGCTCTATCATATCTCCCCTCAGCTGTCTCTTCCCCAGGTTGATGAGCCCCAACCTTTTTAGCCCCTCCACAAAGGGGTATTCTGCCATCCACAGAACCATCTGTGATGTTTGTCATGATCCCACAGTGACAGTGGCAGCACACAATCCTGCTACTTCTGCAGAAGGACAATGGGTCCTGGCACTCCAGGCAGAGATCCAGGCTGCCTCCCCCCCCCCCACCCCGCCCCGCTGCCGCAGAACCCAGCTGTGGGGGAAGAGGCTGATAGTGCCAAACGCTGTAGCCCTCCAGGTAGCTGGAAAATGCAGGTGCCCGGGGAAATACTACAGTAGTGGCTGACATTATCCCCCTGAGACGTATCGGTGGCAAGCGGTGATGGGTCCCCTGCATGGGCAGCTGGTGGGCAGGGGGTGCTGTGTGGCCATCCATGTGTGCCCCTGCTCCCCCCCCATCCAGACTTTGTGCCCAAGGCACCCGCCAAACCCGCATGTTTAACATGCTGGGGCTGCAACCACCACCACTGAGAATTCATGGGCATGTTTAACATGCTGGGGCTGCAACCACCACCACTGAGAATTCATGGGCATGTCTGCATGGTGGGGTGTTGGTGGTAGCATAGGAAGTGACACCAGCCTGCAGCAGACAGAAGCCTTGTCCTGATTGTGTGCACCATGTGTGTGCCAAAGGCCAGCTGAAGGGAAGCATGTCAGCAACAGGAGCCGTTATCCCCATAAGGCAGCACTGTGGTGCAACACACACAGTTGGCGTGTATATATATGGAGGGTCACAGGTTCAGGTCCCTGCTGGGGTTTCTGTATTGCATATTCCTGTGGACAAGGTATAGCTGACAGTGTAAGTACAGCTCCAGCATGTGCAACCCCTAAGGATATGGCCAGCAAGGGTGGAAACACCCACCAGCAGCACTGACAGGATCCACTATCCACAGCTGGTTGGAGGCTAATAGCACACGATACACTTTATCAATTCTTAAGCTGACATTGAGACAGGAGTGTCAAGCAGGAATGCCAACCATCTCCACTTTTGCTCAGTGCACCAATGAGAGTGTGTGTGTGTGTGGCTCCCCTTTGTCCTGTGGCTTTCTGCACTGCACTTTGGGTCACATTGTCTGAGTTTTTCCCAGCCTGTTTGGAAAATGTGAATAAGGCAAGACAGAGGATGGTAGGTATCGCCTGGAACAGCACAGATTGGCCTGGATGTGTCTACCATAATGGTACGGTCACTGGCTAAGATGCCATTGTGCCTGTCTGCTATGTAAGTGCATTACCTGGATGGGCACTGTATGTCATGCTGCGATGGTACTCTCACTATGACCAAAAAGTGACCCTGGCATGGCTATGTATCCACATAATGTCTGGCTCCAGTGACGTGAATGCAATCTCTGTCTGGGGTTGCTAATCACTGAGTAAATAGCTGGGTATTCATGCTGAGTATCCCAAAGCACATTTATTTTATTTATTTAACTGGTTTTATATACCGTTTTGCTGCAGAGGGGAGGAGTAGCCTAGTGGTTGGGGCAAGGTACTTCAGGCCGGAAGGTCGGGGGTTCAAATCCCACTAGAGGACAGCAACCTTGGGCTGGAAGGACTGAGGTTTCTAGTCCCACAGATGCTCCTTGTGGTCTTGGGCAAGCCACTTAACCCTCCATTGCCCATGTTCCCTGTAAGTATTAGTGTATGTGTCTCGTATCCCCACGTGTTAAATGTATCCCCCACTTGTGTTGTGACCGCTTTGATTGAAGGATAAGGCGGTATACAAAACTGTCTAAATAAATAAATAAAATAAATAAAATTTACATAGAACAGGAAGGAATGTTTACATGGAACAATTGGAACTATGTACAGGTAACTTTGATATAAATATTACAGTTTTCCTGGGAGTGTTTACAATGAACAAAAGAATAAAAGTGAGCTATTTACAGACGGCATAGAAGCTAGACCTACCGTAGTTGGTTTGTGCTTGACTGACACAGCCCAGTGGAGGGCAGTGGGGTAGTCTTTCTGCCCGTGCTGTAGACAATTGTTAGTCCTCAATGGTTGGGAGAGCAGCCATTCATGGTCTACTCACTGGGGTCCTGACAGGACTGCGGCAGTAGCCCCATGCCAGCCCATACACCCTCACTGCAGTGGCTGTTCATGGCAGCAGCATATTGACATTGGCCACTAACCTGCATTGTTATTGGAGGGTTAGTGTCCAATGGGCAGAACACAGGGCCGAGCTGTTGTTGTCACTGTCACTCTCACAATGCAGGAAACAAGTTAAAAAAAAAAGCACAACACAGTGCAGACAATACCTGCTATACACTAGCAGTGATGTGGATCTACAGCACAGCCAGCAGAGATCATCTCTAAAAGTGCAGGTCCAATAGACCAGGTGCTGGGCACCTCTCCTCACCCTCAGGGTGACTGCTGAAACCGCTCTGCAGCACGGCTCGCTGTTGCTATGTGCATGTAGCACACACAGCCAGTGCATCTTACTGAGCTGATATGCTGGATCAGTGCATTCTCCATTGGTTCTTCAGCTGCAGACCGTTGTTTTGCATATGCAGTGCCTCATGGGTAGTGGAGGGCCCAACCAATGCCGACAGACAGTAAATAGTTTGATCAGAGATCTGCAGGCTCTATACATCTGCATAAAACTGTGTGGTGGTGTAGCCTACTGGTTGCTGCAATGTCTCCATGGTCAAAGAACCAGGGTTTGATTCCTACTTGTTCATTTTGTGCTTGGGTGCACTTGCACAGTCCTGGCTCTGCTGTGACTTGCAGACAATCATTCTTCTACATTTCTATGCATTATGGCCACACGTTGGGTAGCCCAACATGGCATTCCCCATCATGGACATCTGTGAATATAGCTTTAGTGGCTTTGCCGCAGCGCATTACAGCGAGTCAGTGATGTATACGCAACAGATGTCTGGGTCATCTGGTATGGATGCGTTTTTTGTTTTGCCATCATTGTGACCACCCAGCTTTACATAAAGAGGATATATATCGTACATTCAGGTACCTAATACTCCTTGCATAGCCATTCCCTGCACTGTTCTGCCATCATTACTTGCCCCACATTGGGCAAATGGGCTCATCTTGTTCCTTTCTATCATGCCGCTCTGTCAGGTGTATTGTCTTGTAGTTGCACAGGCTGAGGCACCAGTCCCACCCGCTCAAATGGTGTTTCATGTAGCCCATGGAACTGCTGCTTTTGATTCACACACACCAAATGCTTTTGGCCTGTAAGAACCCATACATCCACCCACCACACACATTGCATGCTCTGCTTGGAAAATCCATGGCACAGCCCTGCATCCACCATTTGACTGTCAGGGAGATTCATGGTGGGGCAGCTTACTGGCAGTAAACTGCCCCACCTTGGCCATCAGGGGTCATTTGCAGCAGTTAGCCATATCATGCACACCTTTCCTGTGACTGATCCACATGAGCACTCATGGACAGTCCTCGCTTTGCTGTCCACATCAGGAACATGCTGCCTCCACCCAGACACTGTCCTGGCCTATGGCATGCCACACACTGACAGTATATTTGTATATCTGTGCACATCACACAGATACTATAATGTAGCTTACGGCATGGTGTCTGCTTTCAGGAGCATCTATGTAGTACTGCACACCTGTCACAGCGCCCTCCGCTGCCTCATCCCTCCGCTAACTCCACCACCCACCCATGACACAGCCAACACCCACACTGACCATCATCATTAGGCAGCCGCCTATCTCGCCCAGTCAACAGAATAGGCCACATTGCCAGGCAGCAGGTGAGTCAACTCCATCAGCTACCAATTGTGCTTGCATCCATACCCTCTCCAATGGCTCCCCCCCCCCCGTCAGATTTTCAGTGGCTTTCCTGCATTAAGGTATATGCCAGACACCTTCCTGCAGCATTTCCCATTACTGCACAGTAAGTGTACACTATCACCCCTTAATGTCCTGTTACCACATGGTAAGTGTCCATTACCACCCCTTAACGCAGCATGTGCTGTTACCACATGGTAAGTATCCACTAGCACCCCTTAATGCCGGAACGCCTCTGACACTCCCAACACACTAAACACACGGTAACCCCTTATCGCTGCCATTAACGCACGGAAAAGACTGCTCCTTTACCGCAGTTTAGTAAACATACCCCTAAGAAAATGTGGCCGAGAGATTTAGAAATATTTCCCATCATATTGGGAGCCACAATCTGATCAAGAGGAATTTCCAAATGTACCTTGACAATCGCCTGTACATGTTACATCTTATGAATTCCATAAGGGAGGATCCCTTTGGCAGGATGGAAGAACTATGCCAAGCATTAGCAGCTACTTTGAGTAAGATTGTACTCCACATACCCTGGTTTAAGAGTGAGATTCATTAGTGTTGTCATGGTATCTGCAAAATTAAGCCATTTGGAGAACATGTTCATTTGTTCCTTTACATATAGGGGATTTTACTACATTCTATCATGTACATACAGATGATTTTATGATTTATATGCTATTTGATGTCTCAATTGATTTTCATTCTTTACTTCTTTACGTGTATGTGTTCAGTTGCATTGTGCTTTTCTGAACATGGATTGCAGATCAGTTATAGAAGTAAAGAAGTCCTTTTTGTGACACGTGATAGATCCTTTATTCCTCCTAAAGTTGTGTTGTTAAATGACCAGATCATGATTGTGCAAAGTCAGGCTGTGTATTTGGGAGCTACATTAGGTCAGTCTTTAAATATGCAAGCTCATGTAAAGAAAATTGTTCATCATTCATTTTTTCAGATTAGGATGTTGATACATCTTTGTCCTTTTCTTTCAGACTCAGATTTTCGTTCAATGTTCCAGGCTATGTTATTTCCCATTCTTGACTATGGCGATCTGGTTTTGATGGGTCTTCCCAGTTCAACTGTGACTACTTTACAGCTTGTGCAAAATGCTGCAGGAGAGTTCTTTTAGGTAAATCACGTTATGATCATATCACACCCTGCTTGCATTTTCCGCATTGGTTACCAGTTCAACAGCGAAGTTTATTTAAGGTTCTGTGTGTTGTTATGAAGATTAAGAACCCGTTTTGGACCAGCGTATGTTTTACATACATAAGGTTTCCATACTTACTACTCAATTGTTTACTAATTAATGGTTATAAATTCAATGGAACTACATTTAGCTATTATTATTATGTCAAAAAGCGTTATATACAGATTTTTTAACTGAGATCTAGTTAGTTTAATAGGTATTCGAAATTTGCTGATTTTGACGGTACTAGCGGCTCAACATAAAAAGATCACAAAAAATAGTAAGTAGCTTATAATGCTGTAATAGCTACTGTTTTGCAAATAAAAGTATTTGTAGACTTTAGAAAATAGGTTTAGATAACTGTAAGTAACCGTGGCAGGCTGCATCCGGTGCCCAACACCCATCCTTAATCACCCCACCTCCTCCTTCTTCTCACCCCATCCCCCACCCCTTCCCCCACCTTACAAAATTTCACAGACACAATTTTTCTTATTGGAAGTACCAACCGGTCGCAGCTTTATTATAATTCAAACAATTAACTTTACAATATCAACAGTTCTGTAAACAATCTCCCACCAGCGGAATGATACCCCCCCAGCCATAATTAGCAAAGTGGGGTCGCATCCGCTCCGGCCGTGTCTGACCACCGGCCCATTTCCTACCGCCCTTTCCCCGACCTCGCCATATGACTAGCAAAGGCCAGCAGGGCTTATCCGGGTTGGGGGCACCCCACCCCCGCCCAAGTATGACCAAACGGCTCCGGGCCCCGGAAACCTCCGGGATCCCGCCTTGGCACCACCACCCCGCTGCGACACCCCGAAAAACACCCCCACCCCACATACCAAAAATGAAGGGAGGGAGGGCGGGAAGCCTTACCGTCTCCCAACCGCCGCCGGACAAACAGGGGGGAGCATAAACGGCTCCTTCCTTAAAAACCCCCTTAGCGCCGGCAGCTCTGATTGGCTCCGCTCTCTCCCTCTGCGGAGCCAATCCATTCAAACTTGCTGCCGGCGTCATCCGCCCCCCGCCTGCTCCTTCACCCTTCTCTCCCCCCCCCCCTCCTTCTTCTTCCGAAGCTGTAAGGACGGGCCGGGACCGAGCAAGGCGCCCGGTTACCACCGTCCTTCGCAACTCCGCGCTCGGACTCACATTTACTTAGGGGCTTGTTTACAAAGCCGTGGTAGCGGTTCACGGTCGTTATCGGAGCCGCGGCCCCATTGAAATCAATGGGGCTGCGGCTCCGATAACGATCGCGAACCGCTACCGCAGCTTTGTAAACAAGCCCCTTAGTGTCAGAGTTATTGGTGCGTATATCGGCCTTGTATGTTTTTCATACGCTGGGCTAATATGTTGTCAAAACTAATTGCTGTCAAGCATTCTGTTCTAGGTGTTTCAATGGTGCAATATCGACGCACTGCATCAGAAGTGTTTTCACGTGTATCATATTCCGCCGTCAGAATGGACTGTTGACAAACTATATTATATCATAATAAAGTGTTTTAAATGAAAACTGCAGTTTCAATAGTATCATACAGTATGTTTATGTCAATGGATATTGGAACTGAATCCTATCTTTTCTGAAGACGGACAATATACTATATTGGACCAGTGTATGAAAAATATACACTATGTGAAACTTCTATTTTCTGCAAAGTTTTAATATATTTTATTATTGCCGGTATTTCATAGTTGTTTGAGTGTAACAAATCTAATAAATCATCCAGAACAGAGAGAGAATATGCGAGCTGTCCAAAATGGGTTAAGCTCGGATCGTCTGCAACTTGTCTTGCTATATTGCTGCAATGGAATTCTCCGATACATCCGGTGCCTGTGTGTCTTCAAAGGTCTTTGGTTATATCTCCCCTTTTTTGCTGGCAGCCTGCAGATAACGTGCTCTAATGTGTTTATGAATTAGTCCCAAGTACAAGATGCATATCTGCCAGATTATTTATGAGCCTTCTGCAATTTGCTGTGCTTTCTCAAAAGAATGAACATGTATTTACGTAGTATTTATTTAATGGTTTAATTTTATTAATTTTATTGAGTTTCAATGTTTTAGGTTTATGTACTTTATGTGTGATTATTGTATATTTTTATTGTACCGCTTTGAGTTTTGTGAATATGCGGTTTATAAATGTTTTAAATAAATAAATAAACAAACAAACAAACAAATAAAATGACCTCCAAGCCAACCATGTAACTGAAAAGAAAAAGGAGGGAGGGAAGCCTCTAGCTAGACCAGTAACTAGCCATTGCATGGGGAAGGCTTGAGAGAACAGCCATGTCTTTTCTCTGGTTTTAAATGTTTTAGAAGAGCCTTCCAGCTAAAACTCATTGGGAATTTCGTAACAGGGGCCATGCAGTTAAAGGGTGCATTTTGCAATGCTTCAAGTCTTAATTTTGTATGGATTGGAACTAGAAGGAAATTTGTTTGAGATGATCTTAGTGTATGCTTAGGTGAACAGGAAATAAGAAGAGAGCTGAGGTAGATCAAAAATCCTGTATAATAAGTATTATGGTCCAAAAGCCGAATCTGAAATATGATCCTGGCCCAAACAAGAAGCCAATGTTGTCATATGGTCTGTTGTCTTTGCATTATACAGAAGTTTAATTGCAGTGTTTTGCATGAGTTGTAATCTTTTTAGTTGACATTGGGGAACCCTGGCTAATAGGGAGTTAGAATAGTCCAGGTTTATTACCAGGCCTCAGTACTGTTTTTAGAACTCAGTTGTCTGGGTAGTGTTTAATAGACCTAATTCTTCCAAGAACTATAAAGAATTTCAAAACAATTTTAGAAATATATAGCTTGAAAGAAGGATATTTGTCAATTATTATTCCTAGTGATTATTCATGGTTAGTGTAAATGTCTGTACCAAGATTTCTCCAACGTAAATTATAATGTTTTTGAATTTACGCATGTAAATTTGCACTCTGTACATGCTTAGAAAAAGCTCCTCTCATGTGCATGCTCACAGTAAAGGTGTGTGGCATCAGTCTGAAAGCAATGCAGTGCTTGGCCCTCCCTTGATGCAGATTTCCTGTCACTGGGGGAGGGGCAGCATTGCATCCCTTCCAGCAGAGGTGTATGAATGCAGCCCTGCACTCTTCTCATTTTGGTCAGAGCTGCAGATGGGTTTGAATCCAGGTTGCTGCAGCCCAGAGCTGGCAGCAGGAAAGGGTGATGCTGGACATGAGGGAAGGGCGGAGAGGGGAGAGGGGAAAGGGGATATGTTGGACATGGTGATGGGACCATAAGTGGTGGGGAATAGGAACACAGATGAGAGAGATGCTGCACTTGGGAGAGGGATGGAGAGGTTGGATGGGACATGCTGGCCATGAAAGGGCAATCAGTGGAAGGGGGGAATAGTGACTCTGATGGTGGAGATGCTGGTTTTGGGAAGAGGGGTGGAGAGGTTGAGGAGGACATGCTGGCCATGAAAGGGCAATCAGTGGGAGGGGGAATAGGGACTCAGATGGTGGAGATTCTGGTTTTGGGAAGAGGGGTGGAGAGGTTGAGGAGGACATGCTGGACATGAAAGGGCAATCAGTGGGAGGGGGAATAGGGACTCAGATGGTGGAGATGCTGGTTTTGGGAAGAGGGATGGAGAGGTTGGATGGGACATGCTGGCCATGAAAGGGCAATCAGTGTGAGGGGGGACTAGGGACTCAGATGGTGGAGATGCTGGTTTTGGGAAGAGGGGTGGAGAGGTTGGATGGGACATGCTGGCCATAAAAGGGAAATCAGTGGGAGGGGGAATAGGGACTCAGAGGGTGGAGATGCTGCACTTGGGAGAGGGATGGAGAGGTTGGATGGGACATGCTGGCCATGAAAGGGCAATCAGTGTGGGGGGGGGATAGGGACTCAGATGGTGGAGATGCTGGTTTTGGGAAGAGGGGAGGAGAGGTTGAGGAGGACATGCTGGCCATGAAAGGGCAATCAGTAGGAGGGGGAATAGGGACTCAGATGGTGGAGATGCTGGTTTTGGGAAGAGGGATGGAGAGGTTGGATGGGACATGCTGGCCATGACATGGCAATCAGTTTGGGGGGGGTATAGGGACTCAGATGGTGGAAATGCTGGTTTTGGGAAGAGGGATGGAGAGGTTGGATGGGACATGCTGGCCATGAAAGGGCAATCAGTGTGAGGGGGGAATAGGGACTCAGATGGTGGAGATGCTGGTTTTGGGAAGAGGGATGGAGAGGTTGGATGGGACATGCTGGCCATGAAAGGGCAATCAGTGGAAGGGGGGAATAGTGACTCAGATGGTGGAGATGCTGGTTTTGGGAAGAGGGGTGGAGAGGTTGAGGAGGACATGCTGGCCATGAAAGGGCAATCAGTGGGAGGGGGGAATAGGGACTCAGATGGTGGAGATGCTGGTTTTGGGAAGAGGGGCGGAGAGGTTGAGGAGGGCATGCTGGCCATGAAAAGACAGTCAGTGAGATGGGAAAGGGGTGGGATGTTGTGATAGAGAGGTTGTAGGGGATATACTGTATATGATAAGGGGCCACTAGAGTGAGAATATGGACACAGATGGGATAGATACTGAAGCACATGGAGGGGAGGAGGAGGGAGATAGGGTCATAGACAGAGGATTCTTGACTACATGGGTAGAGGGGAATAGAGTCAGAGGTGGGAGATGCTGGACATGGTGGGGCTAGGGAGACAGAAAGGTGAGGCTGGATGTAAGCCACTGGATGGGATGAGCTGGGGAGATACTGAACCCGGGGAGGAGGATGCTGGGCCTGGAAAGAAGATAGAAAAGGGAGAGTTAGTGAGAGATTAGGGAAGACAAGAGCAATGGAGAATGGGAGGACTGATGCCTTTTTTCTCAGGGCTCGAGGTAAGTTACATTCAGAGAAAGATATAGAAAGCTGTAGGTAGATGCAGCAATAAAAGGAAGATTCAGGACTGGTTGGAAAGAATATTGAATGAAATCTGAATAGAGAAAACAAAAATACAATGAAGAAAACTGAGATAAGTGTTAGAGATGGATGAAGGGAGGCAGTGAAATGGCCAATGGACAGAGGAGAGGAATTGGAGGTGGGGGGGGGGAGGGGAGGGGACTGTGGAGTGAAAAAGTGGGAGGCAAGAAACAGGTCAGGGGTGAAGGGATGTTGACAGGGAGGAGACTAAGAGTTTGGGGTGATGGAGTGGGAGGTGGAAAGCAGGGAAAATGTTGTGGTAAAGAGGGGGGATGTGGGTTGAAGAGGTGGGAGGCAAAAATTGGAGGGCAGGGTATGAGGGGGTGGGACACGAAGAGTAGGGCAAAGTGAGGAATTGGAGGTGAGGACAAATAAAACAAAGTGTGGGATGTACCTTTCACCCTTGGTTGAGCTCGGTGGCATAAGTTACAATGAGGGGTTCCCAAGCAAATTTTGCTGAGGGCCCCACGTTTTCACGGCACTGGTGCATTCCCAGCAACAGCAGTGGCAGTGACTCCCTGTGTGACCCACAACATCCCTGAGCTAGCAGCAGCGGCGGCGGCAAACTTACTTCATTGTGATTGCTGCTCTGCTCCGTTCCTGTAAGTTTGCTGCGGGCCCAGCGGCTGTTCTCCACTGGGCCTAAGTCTCGCAGTGTGCCTGTTATTGTGAGACTTCAGCCCAGTGAGGAACAGCCACCCAGCCTATGGCAAACCTATAAGAGCGGAGCTACGTGGCAAACCTGATAAAGTACGTTTATCGCACTGCCGCCGTTGCCACTGTGTCTGCCTTTCTGCCCAGGACCCCCGCATTGTGGGAGCTGCTTGGGCAGAATTTATGCCAACCTCTTCACCTTGCGCTCTCCTCTCTCTGTCACTGACCCTCTCCCATTGTGAACGGTGTAGAGCAGGGCAGGGGTGAGGGGACAGGCAGAGATAGGGGAGTGCAGGGTAAAGGGAATGGAGGCAGAGAGTTGAGCAAGAGAATGGGGAAACTGTAGTGTAACTCTTCAGGGGGAAAGGAGTATTGGGAAAAGATACTTTGTGCCATTCAGGGGTAGGAGGATCAAGGTGGAGTTACTGAACCCATTGATGTTGTTATGGCAGGAAGGAAGGGAAAGGGAAATGGGAAATGGGATTTAGCTCGTGCCTTTCTCAAACGTTCAAGGCCGCTGTATTCAGGTACTGTCCTGTTCCTGGCGGGCTTATGATCTAAGGGCACGATACTGAATTGCCTCTAAGGTGCTGAACTTTAACCCTGCATATTCAATCCAGGGCCATATCTGGACACTGAAACTGAATATCAGGGTCTGCGGCAATGCACGGGAGCTAACTGGACAGTGGAGATATTGAGCCATCGAGTCGTTGCCTCTTTAGCTCCCATGGGTAAAGATAGGTGTGGAAAAACCTTGGCTATTTTTACCTGTAAGTTGCTAACTTGGCAGCGGTTCAATATTGCCGTTGTCCAGTTAGCAAAGGGTGCCACCTCCACTCCAACCCCAGAACGCCACGTGCTCATGGTTGGCATTTGGGCGTGCAGCGATGGAACCCATGCATATTCAGCAGCACTAACCATGTTCCACAATGCTCATCCTGGGGTAAGCCATGGATTTCCCGGGTCCTCTTTAACAATGGTTTATGGACTTTTCCTCCAGGAACGTGTCCAAACTTTTTTTAAACCCAGCTACACTAATAGCTTTTACTGTATCCTCCGGTAAACGAATTCCAGAGTTTGATTATGCACTGAGTGAAAAAAAATATTTTCCCTTATTAGTCTTAAGTGGGTTACACTGTAGCTTCATTGCATGTCCCCTAGTCTTCATAAGGGTATCCTTCCATCCCCTTTACCATTTCTGTGGCTCTTCTCTGTACCTCTTCTAATTCTTTTTAAGATATGATGACCAGAATTGCACACAATTCAAGGTGCGGTCACTCCATGGAACGATACAGAGGCATTATAATATCCTTGGTTTTATTCTCCATTCCTTTCCTTAAGATTCTTAACATTCTATTTGCTTTCTTGGCTGCCGCTGCACACTGGGCGGAGGGTTTTAACGTATTATCCACGATGACACCTAAATCTTTTCCCTGGGTGGTGGTTCCTAATGTGGAACTTTGCATTGTGCAACTATAGTTTGAGTTGTTCTTTCCTAGGTGCTTAACTTTGCACTTGACCACATTAAATTTCATCTGCCATTTGAATGTCCAGTCTTCCATTTTATCAAGGTCCTTTTCCAGTGTTTCACAATCCTCTTGTGCCTTAACAACTTTGAATAATTTTGCATCATGTGCAAATTTGGTCACGCGTTATTCCCATTTCCAGGTCATTTGTGACTCCTTCAGTGGTATGGTGGGGTTGCCAAGCACCTTTTTTGCTGTTATGTGGGTGTAAGGTACTGTAGTATGGAGCCCCCTATTCTGTTCGGGGGGGGGGGAGGGAGGTATAATGATGGGGTCTCCAAGCCCCTTTTTTTGCTATTATGTAGGTATAAGATGGTATGGAGGGGTTGATGAGACCCCTTTTTTTTACTGTTTGTGGATGTAAACTGTTATGGTGGGGGCACCATGAGGGAAACTTCATATTTTAAAAACAGTCACGGTCGCATAGTCTGAATATATATGAAATGTATATACACAAATGAACATACAGCTATGTCACCCCCTCATTGTCCCCCAAATGAAAAAGTCAAACTGTGTCCGTGATATTTTGTAGCCATGGAACTGCTGGACCCTCCCCTCCCCCCCCAACAGTAGATAAAGAGCAGAACTAGAACATTCCCCATAAAACTTGCCATACAAAATACAGTGTTTGCGTTAATAATGAGCAGTTTTTAAAAATGCCAGACTCTACATGTACTGTAGTACAACACCAGCAAAATCGAAAGATACATTTCTGCCTGTACTCAGGGCCACTTTTACCTATGGGCAAAAGGGGCAGCTGCCCCATTCTCCTGCCTAATAGGGGCCCAGATGTCTATAGGTAAATTTAGCCCTAAGCGTAAAAACAGCTGGAATTTACCAGTTTTGGCATTTCACGGGTTTTCCTCTCCTTCTACAAGATCGCAGCTCCTCTTTGATTCAATGCCATCTGCACTGGCACCATTCAACAAAAAAAAGCAGCAGTCGGTGATGTGGCGCACTGTGCAGTCACTCCGTTCCAGAGACGGACTATGTACAGTTAGGCAGACACAGTCCTCCCCTACTCTGCCTGCATTTCTGAGTCAGGCAGGCAGATTCTACAAAGAGCACTCAGCATAGATGGAGATGCCCGTCTTAGGCTCGACCAGTGAAGGGACATTACTACTATTTACCACTTCTAGAGCGCCACGCACGCAGCGCTGTACAGCTAACCTACAAGAGGCAGCCAGTATACAAGAGACAGTCCCTGTCCATCAGAGTCATGCTCATCGGCACGGTATGGTCTATACAATTCAGTCATGAGAGTTGGCGGGGGTTAAGATAAAGTAAGGATAGAAGTCAGGATCTGAAAGCGACGGTGAAGAGGTGGGTCTTCAACCTGGATTTGAAGAGGGCCAGGGAGGGTGCCTGGCGTATAGACACAGGTAGGCTGTTCCAGGCGTGAGGTGCAGCAAGGTGAAAGGAGTGAAGTCGGGAGTTAGCGGTGCGGGTGAAAGGCATAGATAAAAGTAATTTGCTAGCAGAGCGCAGGTTCCGAGAGGGGATGTAGGGAGAGATAAGAGATGAAAGGTATTGAGGGGCCATAGAGTGAATGCATTTATAGGTCAGTAGGAGAAGTTTGAATTGGATGCGGAATTGGACAGGGAGCCAGTGAAGCGACTTGAGAAGAGGAGTAATGTGGGCATGGCAAGACTGGCGGAAGATTAGTCGAGCAGCGTGATTTTGTATAGATTGAAGGGGAAGGAGGTGGCTGACGGGGAGACCAGCAAGGAGTAAGTTGCAATAATTGAGGCGAGAGGAGATTAAGGAGTGGATAAGTGTTTTGGTGGTGTGTTCAGAGAGGAAGGGGTGAATTTTGCCAATGTTGAAGAGAAAGAAGCGGCATGGAGGCGAGTTCATTCATGGAGTGCTGTAGAAAAGGCTTAGATCCTGAAGAGAGTGTTTCTACCAGCACTGAAAAGGCTCTTCAATTGGTTAAAGATACGTGAATTTAGTACTGAGTAGGAGACTATTTTCCTGAAGCAGGAAGATATGTGATATGAATAATTATCATCTGACACAAAGTAACATGTTGAATCAGAGAAATTAACAATTTTGGAACTAGTCTTTAGTGGAACATAGGACTTAGTGCAAGAGATTGCAGTGTTAGAGCCACTTAGCAATAGTGATCATAGCATGATCGCATTTGATTTAATAAATGGAAGGAGGATGGTAAGGAAATCCATAGTACTATCTTTTAACTTCAAAAGGGAGACTGTGATAAAATGAGAAAAATAGTTAACAAATAACTAAAAGCAACAGTTGCAAAGTTTAAAAGTTTTCATCAAGCAGGTATATTGTTTAAAAATACTATCTTGGAAGCCCAGACCATATGTTTTCCACACTTTAACCCTTTCATACCCGGTGGTTCCATTTGGAAACCATGACCTTTTTCTTGTAAAAACTGAGTGGGATTAAAACCAGTAAACATCAGAAGTCATTTTCTTACTTACTATTATCATAATAAAATACTATAATCAGTTTAGAGTCACTAACTTACTAGGTGGCGCCACTGGTTGTGCTTTTGTTTTGGTAGCCATTGTGAAATTTTAATGCAAGTGTTCTAGAGTTAAATTTTAATGTTCTGAAGGCTTCACTGCATCAGGAAAATTCTCTCAAGTCAAACAGGTATTGTTTTCCCTTTCTGCCAGTTTTATCACCATTTTTTATTGAAACAGTTGTTGAATGAGACAGTTTTGTAGTTGGTTCCATTTGGAACCATTGGTACTTAGTGGTTGTTACATGTTACTGCAGAAATGATGGTTTGTAATACTCAGTGAATTTTACCACATAGCAGTTATTAAGATTTAAATTTGAAATGCATATGTTATCTGCTAATTAAGTAGTAATCTAGTAGTAATTCAGTTACATTCTGAAATTTGTTGAATGTTTGATGCAGGCAAAATGATGGATTGTGATATGCATCGCAGACAAAATAGAAAAGGAAAAATTAAATCTCAGCTTGTCTTTTTACCAGAAACTGATATTTCTGAACCTGAGTGTGATGTAGAGGATACAGAGGTGGAAAATAATATGGATGAGTTGAACGATGATCCACTGAATGAATCAGAAGATGATCTTCCATTATCAACAGTTAGGAATCATGCAAAGCAGAAAGATCCTGATGTTACTGGTGTAGATGATGATGATGATAATGTTCCATTGAACAGATTATTCAGAAATAAATCAAAATCAAAAAATGCAGTAATGTTTCGATCCAATTTGGTCGGGAAAATTTTCTGATCCACCCGAGGAGGAAGAGCCTCCAATAAAATACTTTCACAGATATTTTTCCACTGAACTTATTGAGCACATTGTGATTCAGACCAATTTACTTGCAGTTCAGTGTGTCCCCTCATTTAGAACAACAACAGTAGAAATCAAACTATACTGTGGAATGTTGTTGAAGATGGGCCTGGTTCCAATGCCCAGTTATAAATGCTACTGGTCAGAAGAACTCCGTTTTCCACCTGTTGCAGATGTTATGAGTGGAAATTGTTTTACCGACATCAACAGGTTTTTGCACTTCAACTACAACACCAAGGCCATCACTGACCCTTTGTATGATAGATATTGTAAAGTTCACCCTCTTCTGGATTTCATTCGAGAGGCTTGCCTAAAGGTTGAACCAGAAGAAAAGCAGAGCATTGATGAGCAGATGATACCATACAAAGGAAAAATACCCTTGAGGCAATACCTTCCAAAGAAGCCTAAGAAATGGGGCTTCAAAGTATTTGCTAGATGCGGGGTCAGTGGTGTGACATATGACTTTCATTTCTATGACGGCAGGGCTCCTGTTGTGCAGAAAAGCTGTGGATTTCAACCAGGAGGCTTTGTTATGAAATTATGCGAGACACTGCCTAGCACTCAGAATTTCAAACTGTACTTTGATGACTACTTCACTTTTCTGGAGCTTCAGCTGATGCTAAAGGAACAGAGCATCCTGTCTACTGGGACAATACAGTGCAACAGGATCAGAGGATGCATTATAAATACGGAAAAAGAACTAAAGAAAAAAGGTTGAGGATCCAGTGATTTTATGGGTGATGCAAACTCTGGTTTGTCAGTAGTTCATTGGTGTGATAATTCAGCTGTTCAGCTTTCATCAACACTGAGATCAGTTGATCCAATTTCTATGATCAAGCGCTGGGACAAGAAACTGCATGCCTATGTTGATGTGCCCAGCCCAGCTGTTGTTCGAGACTACAGTCAGAATATGGGAGATGTAGATCTCTTGGATATGCTTAAGGCTTTATATCGCACTGACCATCGCAGTAAGAAATGGTACCGTAGAATATTTTACTGGGGCCTTCATCTTGCGGTTGTGAATGGATGGTTGCTTTACAGATGTCACGGTGAGCAGAAATCTGTACCAAATTCTCGAGTGTTCTCACTCCTTCAGTTTGTTATCAGCATTAGTGAGTCATTGATCAAAGAAAACAAAGTGCCGTCATCTGTGCAAAGAAAACGAGGACGACCATCAAGAGTGCTGGATTCTCCTGAAGTGAATGATCCTGATGACTCCCTGCACCGCCAAAACAGAAATCATCTGCTCAGTCTGATCCAAACGCCAGCATCAGAAATGACGGTGTAGGATACTTTCCAGCTCACTCAGACCTAAAACAATGGTGCAGGGTTTGCAAAGCTCATGTCAGGATGAAATGCATGAAATGCAATGTTTTCCTTTGAATTACAAAGGAAAGAAATTGCTTCCTCAATTATCACACTTCAGCAGTTTGAATAAAAACGTTAAGAACTTTCAGTTTTATATATCTTGCCTTACTTTTATTCTTTATATTGAGTTCTGTTAAGTCCCATTGGTGCCAAATGGAACCATGATAAAAAAAAACCTCTTCTAATTATTAACTACAATGTATGCAAGTGAACATATCTGTTATCTACTATCCCTAAGCAAAGTTCTGCTTTCTGGAATTTTTTACTGAAATAAAAAAATTTGGTAGTGAAAAGGTTAACAAAGGTGAAAGGAAGGCAAAAAAACTGACAGCATGGTGGCGAAAGCCAGGAGGATGTTGGGCTGCATACAAAGAGGAATTACCAGCAGAAAGGAAGAGGGTACTAATGCCACTGTATAAGTCGCTGGTGAGGCCTCACTTGGAGTACTGTGTTCAGTTTTGGAGACCGTATCTTGCAAAGGATGTAAAAAGACTGGAAACTGTTCAGAGGAAGGCGACCAAAATTTTATTTTATTTATTTATGTATTTTATTTATGTATATATTTCTATACCGCCCCTTCCAGCGATCAAGGGCGGTTTACAAGGAACATTTTAACAACTGTACACAGATGTATACATTTACATTGAACAATTAGATTTAACTATTTACAATGAACGGTTGAGTATAACTATTTACATTAAACAAAACTTCAACTTCAAACCATGATAAAATGATTTGGAGCCTGCGTCAGAAGCCTTATGAGAAGAGACTTGAAGACCTAAATATGTACACTTTGGAGGAGAGAAGGGATAGGGGAGATATGATTCAGACCTTTACATACTTAAAGAGAAAAAACCTCTTCCAAAGATGGGGAAGCTGTAAAACTAGAGGCATAACATGAAGCTGCAAGTTGGGAAATTGAAAGGCAATGTCAGGAAACACTTTTTCACTGAAAAGGGTAGTGGATGCTTGGAATGCCCTCCCGATGGAAGTGGTGGGGGCAAACACAGTGATGGAATTCAAAATTCCATGGAATTCAACAGAATTCCAAAATTCCAAAATTCCATGGAATTCAGTGATGGAATTCAACAGAACTCAATGCCCATGTTCCCTGTAAAATAGTTATCTCCAAGTTATAATACCCTGTTCAATGTAATTTCAGTTTGTTCAATGTAAACCGCACTGATGCAGAATAGCGCGGCATATAAGAGAATGTAAATAAATAAATAAATTAAATAAATAAAATAAAAAATGGCATGGGACAGACACAGTGGATCCCTTTACAACAACATGATAAAATCAAAATAAACTGAACCATCTAATTTCTCAACAAATATGGATGTCCTACATGGAGTGGTGGGTTCACCCCTAAACAAAGACATGGGGAGGGGTGGCCTGAACAGAGAGGCAGGTGCACCTACTCTTGCCATCTTACTGGGCAGACCTGGATGCACCATACTGGTCTGTATCTGCCGTCATTTATTATGTTACTGTGTTACTATGGTTTAAAGGTGAGGTCAAAGAGGTTGTTATAGCCAAAAAAGTATCTTTCAGGAAATGGAAAAAGGAGTCAAATGATGAAAATGGGAAACAAGCACTGGCAAGCAAAGAGAATTTGAAAAAAAGCCTGCCATGAAATAAAAAATGTAGTTAAAAAAACCCTTTTTTCAAGTACATTTGTAGCAAAAAAATAAAACCCTTTGAGTCAGTTGACCCATTAGATGATAGAGGGGTAAAAGAGGCATTAAGGGAGGACAAGGCCATAGCAGAGAGACTGAATGAATTCTTTGCTTCAGTCTTTACTGAAGAAGATAAAGGGAAGTTACCCATGCCTGAAATGGTATTTAAAGGTGATGTATCATAAGAATTGAAACTAATTTTGATAAACCGGGAAGATGTATTACAACTGTTTGATGAAATAAAGAGTAGCAAATCACATGGACCAGATGGTATACATTCGAGGGTGCTGGAAGAATATAAATATGATATTGTAGACCTATTATTAGTAATCTATGAGCTATCATAAAAATCATCTGTAGTACCTGAAGATTGGGGATTGGCCAATGTAACGGCAATTTTTAAAAAAGGTTCAAGGGGTGATCTGGGAAACTACAGACCGGTGATCCTGGCTTCAGTATCGGGGAAAAATGATTGGAACCATTATAAAGAATAAAATTACTGAACATATAGATAGTTGCGGCTTAATGGGAGAAAGCCATCATAGATATAGCTAAGGAAGATCTTGTCTTACTAATCTCATTTTTTTTTGAAGATGTGAATAAGCAGGTAGATGAAGGTGAGCCAGTTGATATAGTATATCTGGATTTTCAGAAAGCCTTTGACAAGATCCCTCATGAGAGACTCTTGGCAAAATTAAAAAGTCATGAGATAGCAGGCAGTATATTACTATGGATCAGGAAAAGGCTAAAAGATAGAAAGTTGAGAGTAGGGCTAATTAGCCAATTTCTCAATGGAGAAAGGTGGCCTGGTAGAGTACCCCAGGATTCTGTGCTGGGCCCGTTGCATTTTAATTTATTCATTAATAACATGGAAATAGGAACAAGTGAGGTGATCAAATTCTGGAGATGACACAAAAAGAGTCAAAAGCGTGGCTATATTCTCCAGCTCTTAACAGAATCTCAGTTCTTCAGATTGCTTGCATTCTGGTTATACCCCTCCTTTTGTGTCTGATTAATAAGTCTGGGATTTTTGATGTGTTTCCATTAACATTTCCTCCATTTGTGTTTGCTATTGTATTTGTGCCATATGTTTATGTTTTGTTGCTGCTGATCTACTTAGATTGTAAACGGCCAAGATATAAGGTTTGAATGGCAGCATATGAAGTGGAAGAGTAGCCTAGTGGTTAGGGCAATAGCCCAATACCAAAAGATCAAGATTTGATTCCCATCGGCACCCCTTGTGACTTGGGGTTAAGTACACTTTACCTTCCATTGACTCAGAAGGAAAAGGTCTGCC
>CM066051.1:18115776-18372169 GCA_033557465.1 Ichthyophis bannanicus | reverse complement strand
CCCTCTGCGGAGCCAATCCATTCAAACTTGCTGCCGGCGTCCCCGCCCCCCGCCGTGCTCCTTCACCCTTCTCTCCCCCCCCCCCCCTCCTTCTTCTTCCGAAGCTGTAAGGACGGGCCGGGACCCGGCACGCCGCCCCTGTTACCACCGTCCTCGGCGACTCCGGCAGCTCTGACTCACATTTACTTAGGGGCTTGTTTACAAAGCCGCGGTAGCTGGTTCACGGTCGTTATCCGAGCCGCGGCCCCCTTTGAAAATCCAATGGGGCTGCGGCTCCTAATTAACGATCGCGAACCGCTAACGCAGCCTCTTTGTAAACAACCCCTTAGTGTCAGAGTTGATTGGTGCGTATATCGGCCCCTTGTATGTTTTCCATACGCTGGGCTAATATGTTGTCCAAACTAATTGCTGTCAAGCATTCCTGTTCTAGGTGTTTTCAATGTTGCCATATCGACGCACTGCAACGAAGTGTTTTTTCCCACACGTGTATCATATTCCGCCGTCAGAATGGACTGTTTCACAAACTTAGATTATATCATAATAACATTGTTTTAAAATGAAAACTGCAGTTTCAATAGTAATCATAACAGTAGTTTATGTCAATGGATATTGGAACTGAATCCTATCTCTTGTTCTGAATACGGACAATATACTATCTTGGACCAGTGTATGAAAAATATACACTAATGTGAAACTTCGTTTTCTGCAAAGTTTTTAAATATATTTTATTATTGGCCCGGTATTTCCATATTGTGTTTGAGTGTAACAAAATCTAATAAATCACTCCATAACAGAGCGAGAATATGCGGAGCTGCCCAAAATGGGTTAAGCTCGGATTCGTCTGCCAACTTGTCTTGCGTTTATATATTGCTGGCAATTGGAATCTCTCCGATACCTCCTGTGCGGGCTGTGTGTCCTTCAAAAAGGGTCTTTGGTTATATCTCCCCTTTTTTGTGCTGGCAGCCCTGCAGATAACTTGCTCTAATGTGTTTATGAATTAGTCCCAAGTACAAAGATGCCTTATCTGCCAGATTATTTTTGAGCCTTCTTTTCTGCAATTTGCTGTGCGTTCTCAAAAGACTGAACATGTATTTACTTAGTATTTATTTAATGGTTTAATTTTATAAATTTTATTGAGTTTCAATGTTTTAGGTTTATGTCCTTTATGTGTGCTTATTGTATATTTTTATTGTAACCCGCTTTGAGTTTTTTGTGAATATGCGGTTTATAAATGTTTTTAAATAAATAAATAAACAAACAAACAAACAAATAAAATGAACTCCAAGCCAACCATGGAACTGAAAAGAAAAGGGAGGGAGGGAAGGCCCTCTAGCCTAGACCAGTAACTAGCCATTGCATGGGGAAGGCTTGGAGATATCAGACCATGTCCTTTTCTCTGGTTTTAACTGTTTTAGAAGAAGCCCTTCCCAGCTAAAACGCATTGGGAATTTCGTAACAGGGGCCATGCAGTTAACAGGGTTGCATTTTGCAATGCTTCCAGTCTTAATTTTGTATGGATTGGAACTAGCCGGAAATTTTGTTTGAGAATGATCTTAGTGTAGGCTTTAGGTGAACAGGAAATAATAAGAGAGCTGAGGTAGATCAAAAATCCTGTATAAATAAGTCTTGATGGTCCAAAAGCCGAATCTGCATTATGATCCTGGCCCAAACAACGAAGCCAATGGTTTTTCATATGGTCTGTTGCCTTTGCATTATACAGAAGTTTTTAATTGGCAAGTGTTTTGCATGAGTTTGTAATCTTTTTAGTTGACATTGGGGAAACCCTGGCTAATAGGGAGTTAGAATAGTCCATGTATATTACCAGGCCTCAGTACTGTTTTTAGAACTCAGTTGTCTGGTTAGTGTTTTACTAGACCTAATTCTTCCAAGAACTATAAAGAAATTTCAAAACAATTTTAGAATTCTATAGCTTGAAATAAGGCTATTTTGTCAATTATTATTCCTCTGATTATTCCATCGTTTCGTGTAAATGTCTGTACCAAGATTTCACTCCAACGTAAATTATAATGTTTTGAATTTACAACGCTATGTTAAAATTTGCACGTCTGGTACATGCGTTAGAAAAGCTCCTCTCATGTGCATGCTCACAGTAAAGGTGTGTGGCATCAGTCTGAAAGCAAAGGCATTGCTTGTGGCCCTCCCTTGATGCAGATTTCCCTGTTCACTGGGGGAGGGGCAGCATTGCATCCCTTTTCAACAGAGGTTGTATGAATGCAGCCCTGCACTCTTCTCATTTTGGTCAGAGCTGCAGATGGGTTTGAATCCAGTTTGCTGCAGCCCAGAGCTGGCAGCAGGAACGGGTGATGCTGGACATGAGGGAAGGGCGGAGAGGGGAGAGCGGGAAAGGGGATATGTTGGAACACCTGGTGAAATGGGACCATAAGTGGTGGGAATAGGAACACAGATGAGAGAGATGCTGCACTTGGGAGAGGGATGGAGAGGTTTGGGTAGGAACCTTGCTGGCCATGAAAGGGCAATCAGTGGATGGGGGAATAGTGACTCTGTGGGTGGAGATGACTGGTTTTGGGAAGAGGGGTGGAGAGGTTGAGAGGAGGAACATGCTGGCCATTGAAAGGGCAATTCAGTGGGATGGGGGAATAGGGACTCAGATGGGTGGAGATGCTGGTTTTGGGAAGAGGGTGTGAGAGGTTGAGGGAGGACATGCTGGAGCATGAAAGGGCAATCAGTGGGAGGGGAATAGGGACTCAGATGGTGGAAGATGCTGGTTTTGGGAAGAGGGATGGAGAGGCGTGGATGGGGACATGCTGGCCATGAAAAAGGCAATCCCCCCCACGTGTGCAGGGGGGACTAGGGACTCAGATGGTGGAGATGTGCTGGTTTTGTGGGAAGAGGGGGTGGAGAGGGTTGGATGGGACATGATCGGACATGAAAGGCAATCAGTTGGAGGGGGAATAGGGGACTCAGATTGGTGGAGATGCTGGTTTTGGGAAGAGGGAGGCTGAGAGGTTGGATATGGTACATTGCTGGCCATGAAAAGGGCAATCAGTGGGAGGGGGACTAGGGGACTCAGCTGGTGGAGATGCTGGTTTTGTGGAAGAGGGGTGGAGAGGTTGGATGGGACATGCTGGCCATAAAAGGGAAATCAGTGGGAGGGGGAACTAGGGACCTCAGAGGGTGGAGATGCTGCACTTGGGAGAGGGATGGAGATGTTGGATGTGGACATGCTGGCCATGGAAAGGGCAAGTCAGTGTGGGTGGGGGGTATAAGGTACTCAGATGGTGGAGATGCTGGTTGTGGGAAAGAGTGGTGGAGAGGTTGAGGACAGGACATGCTGGCACATGAAAGGGCAATCAGTAGGAGGGGGAATAGGGACTCAGATGGTGGGAGATTCTGGTTTTTGGGAAGAAGAGGGATGGAGAGGTTGGGATGGGGAACATGCTGGCCATGAAAAGGCAATCAGTGGGAGGGGGGAATAGGGACTTCAGATGGTGGGAAATGCTGGTTTTGGGAAAGCGGATGGAGAGGTTGGATGGGACATGCTGGCCATGAAAGGGCAATCAGTGGAAGGGGGGAATTAGTGACTCAGAGGGTGGAGATGCTGGTTTTTGGTAAGAGGGGTGGAGAGGTTGAGGAGGACATGCTGGCCATGAAAGGGCAATCAGTGGGAGGGGGAATAGGGACTCAGATGGTGGAGATGCTGGTTTTGGGAAGAGGGATGGAGAGGTTGAGGAGGGCATGCTGGTCCATGAAAAGACAGTCAGTTGAGATGGGAAAGGGGTGGGATGTTGTGATAGAGAGGTTGTAGGGGATATACTGTATATGATAAGGGGCCACTAGAGTGAGAATATGGACACAAGATGGGATAGATACTGAAGCACATGGAGGGGAGGAGGAGGGAGATAGGGTCATAGACAGAGGATCTTGACTACATGGGTAGAGGGGAATAGAGTCAGAGGTGGGAGATGCTGGGACATGGTGGGGCTAGGGAGACAGAAAGGTGAGGCTGGATGTAAGCCACTGGATGGGATGAGCTGGGAGATACTGAACCCGGGGAGGAGGATGCTGGGCCTGGAAAGAAGATAGAAAAGGGAGAGTTAGTGAGAGATTAGGGAAGACAAGAGCAATGGAGAATGGGAGGACTGATGCCTTTTTTCTCAGGGCTCGAGGTAAGTTACATTCAGAGAAAGATATAGAAAGCTGTAGGTAGATGCAGCAATAAAAGGAAGATTCAGGACTGGTTTGGAAAGAATATTGAATGAAATCTGAATAGAGGAAAACAAAAATAAAATGAAGACAACTGAGATAAGTGTTTAGAGATGGATGAAGGGAGGCAGTGAAATGGCCAATGGACAGAGGAGAGGAATTGGAGGTGGGGGGGGGAGGGGAGGGGACTGTGGAGTGAAAAAGTGGGAGGCAAGAAACAGGTCAGGGGTGAAAGGGATGTTGACAGGGAGGAGGACTAAGAGTTTGGGGTGTTGGTGTGGGTGGTGGATAGCAGGGAAAAGTTTGTGTTAAAGAGGGGGGTTGTGGGTTGAAGAGGTGGGAGGCAAAAATTGGAGGGTAGGGTATGAGGGGGTGGGACACGAAGAGTAGGGCAAAGTGAGGAATTGGAGGTGAGGACAAATAAAACAAAGTGTGGGATGTACCTTTCACCCTGGGTTGAGCTCGGTGGCATAAGTTACAATGAGGGGTTCCCAAGCAAATTTTGCTGAGGGCCCCACGTTTTCACGGCACTGGTGCATTCCCAGCAACAGCAGTGGCAGTGACGTCCCTGTGTGACCCACAACATTCCTGAGCTAGCAGGCAGCGGCGGCGGCAAACTTACTTCATTGTGATTGCTGCTCTGCTCCGTTCCTGTCAGTTTGCTGCGGGCCCAGCGGCTGTTCTCCACTGGGCCTAGTCTCTCGCAGTGTGCCTGTTATTGTGAGACTTCAGCCCAGTGAGGAACAGCCACCCAGCCTATGGCAAACCTATAAGAGCGGAGCTACGTTGGCAAACCTGATAAAGTACGTTTATCGCACTGCCTGCCGTTGCCACTGTGTCTGCCATTCTGCCCAGGACCCCCGCATTGTGGGAGCTGCTTGGCAGAATTTATTGCCAACCTCTTCACCTTGCGCTCTCCTCTCTCTGTCACTGACCCTCTCCCATTGTGAACGGTGTAGAGCAGGGCAGGGGTGAGGGGACAGGCAGAGATAGGGGAGTGCAGGTTAAAGGGAATGGAGGCAGAGAGTTGAGCAAGAGAATGGGGAAACTGTAGTGTAACTCTTCAGGGGGAAAGGAGTATTGGGAAAAGATACTTTGTGCCATCGGGGTAGGAGGATCAAGGTGGAGTTACTGAACCCATTGATGGTGTTATGGCAGGAAGGAAGGGAAAGGGAAATGGGAAATGGGATTTAGCTCGTGCCTTCTCAAACGTTCAAGGCCGCTGTATTCAGGTACTGTCCTGTTCCTGGCGGGCTTATGATCTAAGGGCACGATACTGATTTGCCTCTAAGGTGCTGAACTTTAACCCTGCATATTCAATCCAGGGCCATATCTGGACACTGAAACTGAATATCAGGGTCTGCGGCAATGCACGGGAGCTAACTGGACAGTGGAGATATTGAGCCATCGAGTCGTTTGCCTCTTTAGCTCCCATGGGTAAAGATAGGTGTGGAAAAACCTTGGCTATTTTTACCTGTAAGTTGCTAACTTGTGCAGCGGTTCAATATTGCCGTTGTCCAGTTAGCAAAGGGTGCCACCTCCACTCCAACCCCAGAACGCCACGTGCTCATGGTTGGCATTTGGGCGTGCCGGCGATGGAACCCATGCATATTCAGCAGCACTAACCATGTTCCACAATGCTCATCCTGGGGTAAGCCATGGATTTCCCGGGTCCTCTTTAACAATGGTTTATGGACTTTTCCTCCAGGAACGTGTCCAAACTTTTTTTAAACCCAGCTACACTAATAGCTTTTACTGTATCCTCCGGTAACGAATTCCAGAGTTTGATTATGCACTGAGTGAAAAAAAATATTTTCCCTTATTAGTCTTAAGTGGGTTACACTGTAGCTTCATTGCATGTCCCCTAGTCTTCATAAGGGTATCCTTCCATCCCCTTTACCATTTCTGTGGCTCTTCTCTGTACCTTTTCTAATTCTTTTTAAGATATGATGACCAGAATTGCACACAATTCAAGGTGCGGTCACTCCATGGAACGATACAGAGGCATTATAATATCCTTGGTTTTATTCTCCATTCCTTTCCTTAAGATTCTTAACATTCTATTTGCTTTCTTGGCTGCCGTTGCACACTGGGTGGAGGGTTTTAACGTATTATCCACGATGACACCTAAATCTTTTTCCTGGGTGGTGGTTCCTAATGTGGAACTTTGCATTGTGCAACTATAGTTTGAGTTGTTCTTTCCTAGGTGCTTAACTTTGCACTTGACCACATTAAATTTCATCTGCCATTTGAATGTCCAGTCTTCCATTTTATCAAGGTCCTTTTCCAGTGTTTCACAATCCTCTTGTGCCTTAACAACTTTGAATAATTTTGCATCATGTGCAAATTTGGTCACGCGTTATTCCCATTTCCAGGTCATTTATGACTCCTTCAGTGGTATGGTGGGGGTTGCCAAGCACCTTTTTTGCTGTTATGTGGGTGTAAGGTACTGTAGTATGGAGCCCCCTATTCTGTTCGGGGGGGGGGAGGGAGGTATAATGATGGGGTCTCCAAGCCCCTTTTTTTGCTATTATGTAGGTATAAGATGGTATGGAGGGGTTGATGAGACCCCTTTTTTTACTGTTTGTGGATGTAAACTGTTATGGTGGGGGCACCATGAGGGAAACTTCATATTTTAAAAACAGTCACGGTCGCATAGTCTGAATATATATGAAATGTATATACACAAATGAACATACAGCTATGTCACCCCCTCATTGTCCCCCAAATGAAAAAGTCAAACTGTGTCCGTGATATTTTGTAGCCATGGAACTGCTGGACCCTCCCCTCCCCCCCCAACAGTAGATAAAGAGCAGAACTAGAACATTCCCCATAAAACTTGCCATACAAAATACAGTGTTTGCGTTAATAATGAGCAGTTTTTAAAAATGCCAGACTCTACATGTACTGTAGTACAACACCAGCAAAATCGAAAGATACATTTCTGCCTGTACTCAGGGCCACTTTTACCTATGGGCAAAAGGGGCAGCTGCCCCATTCTCCTGCCTAATAGGGGCCCAGATGTCTATAGGTAAATTTAGCCCTAAGCGTAAAACAGCTGGAATTTACCAGTTTTGGCATTTCACGGGTTTTCCTCTCCTTCTACAAGATCGCAGCTCCTCTTTGATTCAATGCCATCTGCACTGGCACCATTCAACAAAAAAAAGCAGCAGTCGGTGATGTGGCGCACTGTGCAGTCACTCCGTTCCAGAGACGGACTATGTACAGTTAGGCAGACACAGTCCTCCCCTACTCTGCCTGCATTTCTGAGTCAGGCAGGCAGATTCTACAAAGAGCACTCAGCATAGATGGAGATGCCCGTCTTAGGCTCGACCAGTGAAGGGACATTACTACTATTTACCACTTCTAGAGCGCCACGCACGCAGCGCTGTACAGCTAACCTACAAGAGGCAGCCAGTATACAAGAGACAGTCCCTGTCCATCAGAGTCATGCTCATCGGCACGGTATGGTCTATACAATTCAGTCATGAGAGTTGGCGGGGGTTAAGATAAAGTAAGGATAGAAGTCAGGATCTGAAAGCGACGGTGAAGAGGTGGGTCTTCAACCTGGATTTGAAGAGGGCCAGGGAGGGTGCCTGGCGTATAGACACAGGTAGGCTGTTCCAGGCGTGAGGTGCAGCAAGGTGAAAGGAGTGAAGTCGGGAGTTAGCGGTGCGGGTGAAAGGCATAGATAAAAGTAATTTGCTAGCAGAGCGCAGGTTCCGAGAGGGGATGTAGGGAGAGATAAGAGATGAAAGGTATTGAGGGGCCATAGAGTGAATGCATTTATAGGTCAGTAGGAGAAGTTTGAATTGGATGCGGAATTGGACAGGGAGCCAGTGAAGCGACTTGAGAAGAGGAGTAATGTGGGCATGGCAAACTGGCGGAAGATTAGTCGAGCAGCGTGATTTTGTATAGATTGAAGGGGAAGGAGGTGGCTGACGGGGAGACCAGCAAGGAGTAAGTTGCAATAATTGAGGCGAGAGGAGATTAAGGAGTGGATAAGTGTTTTGGTGGTGTGTTCAGAGAGGAAGGGGTGAATTTTGCCAATGTTGAAGAGAAAGAAGCGGCATGGAGGCGAGTTCATTCATGGAGTGCTGTAGAAAAGGCTTAGATCCTGAAGAGAGAGTGTTTCTACCAGCACTGAAAAGGCTCTTCAATTGGTTAAAGATACGTGAATTTAGTACTGAGTAGGAGACTATTTTCCTGAAGCAGGAAGATATGTGATATGAATAATTATCATCTGACACAAAGTAACGTGTTGAATCAGAGAAATTAACAATTTTGGAACTAGTCTTTAGTGGAACATAGGACTTAGTGCAAGAGATTGCAGTGTTAGAGCCACTTAGCAATAGTGATCATAGCATGATCGCATTTGATTTAATAAATGGAAGGAGGATGGTAAGGAAATCCATAGTACTATCTTTTAACTTCAAAAGGGAGACTGTGATAAAATGAGAAAAATAGTTAACAAATAACTAAAAGCAACAGTTGCAAAGTTTAAAAGTTTTCATCAAGCAGGTATATTGTTTAAAAATACTATCTTGGAAGCCCTGACCATATGTTTTCCACACTTTAACCCTTTCATACCCGGTGGTTCCATTTGGAAACCATGACCTTTTTCTTGTAAAAACTGAGTGGGATTAAAACCAGTAAACATCAGAAGTCATTTTCTTACTTACTATTATCATAATAAAATACTATAATCAGTTTAGAGTCACTAACTTACTAGGTGGCGCCACTGGTTGTGCTTTTGTTTTGGTAGCCATTGTGAAATTTTAATGCAAGTGTTCTAGTGTTAAATTTTAATGTTCTGAAGGCTTCACTGCATCAGGAAAATTCTCTCAAGTCAAACAGGTATTGTTTTCCCTTTCTGCCAGTTTTATCACCATTTTTTTATTGAAACAGTTGTTGAATGAGACAGTTTTGTAGTTGGTTCCATTTGGAACCATTGGTACTTAGTGGTTGTTACATGTTACTGCAGAAATGATGGTTTGTAATACTCAGTGAATTTTACCACATAGCAGTTATTAAGATTTAAATTTGAAATGCATATGTTATCTGCTAATTAAGTAGTAATCTAGTAGTAATTCAGTTACATTCTGAAATTTGTTGAATGTTTGATGCAGGCAAAATGATGGATTGTGCTATGCATCGCAGACAAAATAGAAAAGGAAAAATTAAATCTCAGCTTGTCTTTTTACCAGAAACTGATATTTCTGAACCTGAGTGTGATGTAGAGGATACAGAGGTGGAAAATAATATGGATGAGTTGAACGATGATCCACTGAATGAATCAGAAGATGATCTTCCATTATCAACAGTTAGGAATCATGCAAAGCAGAAAGATCCTGATGTTACTGGTGTAGATGATGATGATGATAATGTTCCATTGAACAGATTATTCAGAAATAAATCAAAATCAAAAAATGCAGTAATGTTTCGATCCAATTTGGTCGGGAAAATTTTCTGATCCACCCGAGGAGGAAGAGCCTCCAATAAAATACTTTCACAGATATTTTTTCCACTGAACTTATTGAGCACATTGTGATTCAGACCAATTTACTTGCAGTTCAGTGTGTCCCCTCATTTAGAACAACAACAGTAGAAATCAAACTATACTGTGGAATGTTGTTGAAGATGGGCCTGGTTCCAATGCCCAGTTATAAATGCTACTGGTCAGAAGAACTCCGTTTTCCACCTGTTGCAGATGTTATGAGTGGAAATTGTTTTACCGACATCAACAGGTTTTTGCACTTCAACTACAACACCAAGGCCATCACTGACCCTTTGTATGATAGATATTGTAAAGTTCACCCTCTTCTGGATTTCATTCGAGAGGCTTGCCTAAAGGTTGAACCAGAAGAAAAGCAGAGCATTGATGAGCAGATGATACCATACAAAGGAAAAATACCCTTGAGGCAATACCTTCCAAAGAAGCCTAAGAAATGGGGCTTCAAAGTATTTGCTAGATGCGGGGTCAGTGGTGTGACATATGACTTTCATTTCTATGACGGCAGGGCTCCTGTTGTGCAGAAAAGCTGTGGATTTCAACCAGGAGGCTTTGTTATGAAATTATGCGAGACACTGCCTAGCACTCAGAATTTCAAACTGTACTTTGATGACTACTTCACTTTTCTGGAGCTTCAGCTGATGCTAAAGGAACAGAGCATCCTGTCTACTGGGACAATACAGTGCAACAGGATCAGAGGATGCATTATAAATACGGAAAAAGAACTAAAGAAAAAAGGTCGAGGATCCAGTGATTTTATGGGTGATGCAAACTCTGGTTTGTCAGTAGTTCATTGGTGTGATAATTCAGCTGTTCAGCTTTCATCAACACTGAGATCAGTTGATCCAATTTCTATGATCAAGCGCTGGGACAAGAAACTGCATGCCTATGTTGATGTGCCCAGCCCAGCTGTTGTTCGAGACTACAGTCAGAATATGGGAGATGTAGATCTCTTGGATATGCTTAAGGCTTTATATCGCACTGACCATCGCAGTAAGAAATGGTACCGTAGAATATTTTACTGGGGCCTTCATCTTGCGGTTGTGAATGGATGGTTGCTTTACAGATGTCACGGTGAGCAGAAATCTGTACCAAATTCTCGAGTGTTCTCACTCCTTCAGTTTGTTATCAGCATTAGTGAGTCATTGATCAAAGAAAACAAAGTGCCGTCATCTGTGCAAAGAAAACGAGGACGACCATCAAGAGTGCTGGATTCTCCTGAAGTGAATGATCCTGATGACTCCCCTGCACCGCCAAAACAGAAATCATCTGCTCAGTCTGATCCAAACGCCAGCATCAGAAATGACGGTGTAGGATACTTTCCAGCTCACTCAGACCTAAAACAATGGTGCAGGGTTTGCAAAGCTCATGTCAGGATGAAATGCATGAAATGCAATGTTTTCCTTTGAATTACAAAGGAAAGAAATTGCTTCCTCAATTATCACACTTCAGCAGTTTGAATAAAAATGTTAAGAACTTTCAGTTTTATATATCTTGCCTTACTTTTATTCTTTATATTGAGTTCTGTTAAGTCCCATTGGTGCCAAATGGAACCATGATAAAAAAAAACCCTCTTCTAATTATTAACTACAGTGTAATGCAAGTGAACATATCTGTTATCTACTATCCCTAAGCAAAGTTCTGCTTTCTGGAATTTTTTACTGAAATAAAAAAATTTGGTAGTGAAAAGGTTAACAAAGGTGAAAGGAAGGCAAAAAAACTGACAGCATGGTGGCGAAAGCCAGGAGGATGTTGGGCTGCATACAAAGAGGAATTACCAGCAGAAAGGAAGAGGTACTAATGCCACTGTATAAGTCACTGGTGAGGTCTCACTTGGAATACTGTGTTCAGTTTTGGAGACCATATCTTGCAAAGGATGTAAAAAGACTGGAAACTGTTCAGAGGAAGGCGACCAAAATTTTATTTTATTTATTTATTTATTTTATTTATGTATATATTTCTATACCGCCCCTTCCAGCGATCAAGGGCGGTTTACAAGGAACATTTTAACAACTGTACACAGATGTATACATTTACATTGAACAATTAGATTTAACTATTTACAATGAACGGTTGAGTATAACTATTTACATTAAACAAAACTTCAACTTCAAACCATGATAAAATGATTTGGAGCCTGCGTCAGAAGCCTTATGAGAAGAGACTTGAAGACCTAAATATGTACACTTTGGAGGAGAGAAGGGATAGGGGAGATATGATTCAGACCTTTACATACTTAAAGAGAAAAACCTCTTCCAAAGATGGGGAAGCTGTAAAACTAGAGGGCATAACATGAAGCTGCAAGTTGGTAAATTGAAAGGCAATGTCAGGAAACACTTTTTCACTGAAAAGGGTAGTGGATGCTTGGAATGCCCTCCCGATGGAAGTGGTGGGGGCAAACACAGTGATGGAATTCAAAATTCCATGGAATTCAACAGAATTCCAAAATTCCAAAATTCCATGGAATTCAGTGATGGAATTCAACAGAACTCAATGCCCATGTTCCCTGTAAAATAGTTTATCTCCAAGTTATAATACCCTGTTCAATGTAATTTCAGTTTGTTCAATGTAAACCGCACTGATGCAGAATAGCGCGGCATATAAGAGAATGTAAATAAATAAATAAATAAAATAAAAAATGGCATGGGACAGACACAGTGGATCCCTTTACAACAACATGATAAAATCAAAATAAACTGAACCATCTAATTTCTCAACAAATAGGGATGTCCTACATGGAGTGGTGGGTTCACCCCTAAATAAAGACATGGGGAGGGGTGGCCTGCACAGAGAGGCAGGTGCACCTACTCTTGCCATCTTACTGGGCAGACTAGATGCACCATACTGGTCTGTATCTGCCGTCATTTATTATGTTACTGTGTTACTATGGTTTAAAGGTGAGGTCAAAGAGGTTGTTATAGCCAAAAAAGTATCTTTCAGGAAATGGAAAAAGGAGTCAAATGATGAAAATGGGAAACAAGCACTGGCAAGCAAAGAGAATTTGAAAAAAAGCCTGCCATGGAATAAAAAATGTAGTTAAAAAAACCCTTTTTTCAAGTACATTTGTAGCAAAAAAATAAAACCCTTTGAGTCAGTTGACCCATTAGATGATAGAGGGGTAAAAGAGGCGTTAAGGGAGGACAAGGCCATAGCAGAGAGACTGAATGAATTCTTTGCTTCAGTCTTTACTGAAGAAGATAAAGGGAAGTTACCCATGCCTGAAATGGTATTTAAAGGTGATGTATCATAAGAATTGAAACTAATTTTGATAAACCGGGAAGATGTATTACAACTGTTTGATGAAATAAAGAGTAGCAAATCACCTGGACCAGATGGTATACATTCGAGGGTGCTGGAAGAATATAAATATGATATTGTAGACCTATTATTAGTAATCTATGAGCTATCATAAAAATCATCTGTAGTACCTGAAGATTGGGGATTGGCCAATGTAACGGCAATTTTTAAAAAAGGTTCAAGGGGTGATCTGGGAAACTACAGACCGGTGATCCTGGCTTCAGTATCGGGAAAAATGATTGGAACCATTATAAAGAATAAAATTACTGAACATATAGATAGTTGCGGCTTAATGGGAGAAAGCCAACATAGATATAGCCAAGGAAGATCTTGTCTTACTAATCTCATTTTTTTTTGAAGATGTGAATAAGCAGGTAGATGAAGGTGAGCCAGTTGATATAGTATATCTGGATTTTCAGAAAGCCTTTGACAAGATCCCTCATGAGAGACTCTTGGCAAAATTAAAAAGTCATGAGATAGCAGGCAGTATATTACTATGGATCAGGAAAAGGCTAAAAGATAGAAAGTAGAGAGTAGGGCTAATTAGCCAATTGCTCAATGGAGAAAGGTGACTGGTAGAGTACCCCAGGATTCTGTGCTGGGCCCGTTGCATTTTAATTTATTCATTAATAACATGGAAATAGGAACAAGTGAGGTGATCAAATCTGGAGATGACACAAAAAGAGTCAAAGCGTGGCTATATTCTCCAGCTCTTAACAGAATCTCAGTTCTTCAGATTGCTTGCATTCTGGTTATACCCCTCCTTTTGTGTCTGATTAATAAGTCTGGGATTTTTGATGTTGTTTCCATTAACATTTCCTCCATTTGTGTTTGCTATTGTATTTGTGCCATATGTTTATGTTTTGGTTGCTGCTGATCTACTTAGATTGTAAACGGCCAAGATATAAGGTTTGAATGGCAGCATATGAAGTGGAAGAGTAGCCTAGTGGTTAGGGCAATAGCCCAATACCAAAAGATCAAGATTTGATTCCCATCGGCACCCCTTGTGACTTTGGGTAAGTCACTTTACCTTCCATTGACTCAGAAGAAAAGGTCTGCCATTGACTTCTGGTCATACCTTGCCAATAAAACCCAAGGGCTGCTGGGTTGCCAGGAGTCATCACATTCAAAGTTGTTAAAACAGAAGAGGACTGTGAAATTTCAAAAGGACCTGGATAAATTGGAAGACTGGATGTCCAAATGGCAGATGAAATTTGATGTGGACAAGTGCAAAGTTATGCACCTAGGAAAGGGCAACTCAATCTACGGTTACATGCTGCAAGGTTGCACGTTAGGAACCACCACCCAGGAAAAGGATTTATGTGTCTTCATGGATAACATGTTGAAATCCTCTGCCCAGTGTGCAACGGCGACCAAGGAAGCAAATAGAATGCTAAGAATCATAAGGAAAGTAATGGAGAATAAAAACAACCAAATTGTAATCCCTCTATATTGTTCCACGCTGAGACTGTACCTTGAATGTTGAGTGCAATTCTGGTCACCATATCTTAAAAAGGATATAGCAGATTTAGAAAGGGTACAGAAAAGAGCCATCAAAATGGTAAAGGGGATGAAAGGATACCCCTAGGAGGAGAGGCTAAAAAGGTTAGAGCTCTTCAATCTGGAAAAGAGACGTCTGAGGAGAGATATGATAGAGATCTATAAATCAATGAATAGAATAGAATGGGTAAAAGTAGATCAATTGTTTACTCCATCAAAAAGTAGAAAGACTTGGGGATATGCAATGAAGCTACAATGTAACCCATTTAAAACTAATTTGAGAAAATATTTTTTTCACTCAGTGTGTAATCAAACTCTGGAATTTGTTACTGGAGGATATAGTAAAAGCTGTTAGTGTAGCTGGGTTTAAAAAAAGTTTGGGCAAGTTCCTGGAGGAATGGTCCATAAACCATTATTAGAGAGGACACGGGAAATCCACTGCTTACCCCAGAACAAGCATTATGGAATCCATGTACCCTTTTGAGAACCTGACAGGTACTTGTGACTCGGATTGGCCACTGTTGGAAACAGGATACTGGGTTTGATTGACCTTGGTCTGACGCAGTATGGCAATTATGTTCTTATTAGTCAGTGACATGCTAAAGAAATATGTATATGGAAGCTATTTGTAAAATTTAAGATAGAGTTTTGTTAAAGAAAAATGGTTTTAAGTGATTCAATAACATGGTTAGAATGCCGTAGTGTATACACAGTCCGACAAAATTATTTTGTTCAGCTTCGTATTGATTGAGATTTTGGTGATCACTAGTTTGTGTATGATATCTTGTATTAAATACTTTTTAGATTGCTGCTAGTCTTTGTTAAACACATCTGATTAAGGGAAGGGAAATTTGGATTTAGCTCACACATTTTTTCAGCTCAAGGTGAGTTACTTTCAGATACAATAGGTATTTTCCTGCCCCCAGAGGGTTTACTGTCTAAGGTTATGACTGAGGCATTGGAGAGTAAATTACAAGCAGCGGGAGTGGGATTCAAATCCAGGTTCCCATTGCACGAATCATTAGGCTACTCCTATTCTTTGCATTCCTACCTGAGGATAGTGGTAGATGCCTGTGAGTTGTGCTATGGAGTAAGTTGTATCTGAAGTCAAGTCTCCAATGAAAGCAGCCAGCACTCCTCTGTCTCCACAGCTGTAATTAGGGATCGGCACGCGTCTGCCAGAGAGTATGCTCAGGACACCGTGTATGGCTCTAAGCTCCCAGGCGCAGGAGTCATAGATCCGATAGCCCAGGGTTATGTTGGGTAAGAGTTCAGCATTGTTATTGATTTCCTCCAGTGTGAAGTGAAAAGCCAGGAGGTGTCGATAATAGCGAAGAATAGGTCTGCGGACACAGAGATATGTGTTACAGCATTGGAGATTTTCAGTTGATACACAGAAGCCCTGACACATAGAAGTCAATATTCAGAAGGGATTATCTGGAATCAGAGATGTTATCTGGATAAGGGCCCTCAGAGATATTCAGTGATACTTTCCCTATAGTGTCACTAAATATCTCTACAGACCATCTTGGTGCTATACAGATAGTGCAGGGATGGTCTGTGCGTGGAGTTAGGGCAGTGCTGGTGACTATCCACACAGAAGCAATATTCAGTCACTATCTGAGCCATCCCTAATTAACCAGAAATCAATGAGCAGAGAGCCCTGCACTAGCTAGCTCTTCTTGATGCAGATCCGCCATGGAACCCCCCCAAAACCAGAACCATCAATCAACAAACATGAGCGCTAAATGCTGGGCAGATGCTGGACTTGCTCGCTGTATTTACCACAAAGGCTTTGCGCTTACTGCACCTTAACTTTTACAGCTAAGATGCGGTAAATGCAAAAACCTACCTCACTCTTACTGCATACTAACTGATGAATTAAGGTGCACTAATGAACTAATGAATGCACAGTCCAACAAAGAGCAAATCACACCCACAAGGACATAGGCAACACAACAGAAGTGGGAGTGGTAAGGAGTTGTCAATAAGACTTTATTGAAACCCCAATGCGTTTCAGCCGCCTAGGCCTTCCTTAGGGATGCAAGCCTCAAAAAGTTAAAACAAAATAAAACACACAGTAAGTAAATAAATAAAACATACATAAGAACAAAGCATTTAAAATCAAATAAAAGCATAGAATCACTCAATAAAAAGCTAATACATTTACATCTTAATAGTGCTGATTACAAAGCTGATACTCGGAAATAATGACATAACAAAGAAAATGTATTTATTTATTTATTTAGACAGTTTTGTATACCACCTTATTCTTCAATCAAAATGGTCATCAAGATATTGGGAGGCATACATTCAGCAGGAGGAGATATGATTCACATACGTAAAAGGCTATCTACTTATAGGTCTAAATGGGGATGGGCGGTTAGGGCTAAGTGGTGAGGGTAGCTAGTGGGCCACTTGGGTGGTATCTAGTGCTTGGCAACTTAAGGTGGTTGCTCATAGGCCTCGGTGAAGAGATGGGTCTTGAGAGCTTTGCTGAAGTCCTTGGTATTATTTAGGTCCTTAAGTCCATGGGGAGGGAGTTCCATAATGCAGGCGCCAGTAGCGAGGGAGCTCTCTTAGATGTTACTTGCTTAGTCTTGTGATAACCTGTGGGTAAGGTGATCCTGTTGTCACTGTTGGTTCTTCTAGGCCTGTTACTGACATCCTTGGTTATTACGTCCTGGAGTGCATCTGCAGAGCGGTGGTGGAAGATTTTGAAAATGTTCAGGATTGATTTGAATTTTGCCCTTGCAATAATTGGGAGCCAGGGCAGCTGTTGTAGGATGGGGGTGATGTGTTCAGATCTTTCAGTGCCCGTGATGATGCATGCTGCAGTATTCTGCACCATTTGGAGTGGGTGAATAGACTGTTGGGGAGGCCTTGGTATCTTGAGTTTCCATAGTCTAGCAGTGGGGTGATGAATGCTTGGCAAACTGTGTGGAAGTGGTCCTGGTCAAGGATTGGTTTGAGTTTTCTGATGATACTCAGTCGGTGGTAGGCTTTTGCTGCAGTTTTAGTAATGTGAGATTGTAGGTTCAGAGATCTGTCCAGGGTGATGCCCAGGTACCTCACTTCGTCCTTGATTGCTATAGTTTTGTATAGAATGCTGATTGTTTGGGGCAGCTTGAATGTGGAGTCTCTGGTGATGAACATAGTCTCTGTTTTATCAAAATTGACCATCAGGTTGTTAGCGGTGAGCCAGGTGTCCATGTCCTCAAGGCAGCTTGTCATCGATGTCATGTCAGGTGATTGCAGGTTGATTGGGGCATATACCATGATATCTTCAGCGTGCAGGTGGTAATGTAGTTTGTGGTATTTGATGATGTTGCATATGGGTTGTATGTATATATTAAAGAGTATAGATGAAAAAGCTGAACCTTGTGGTATTCCTTGCGTAACGGGGAACAGAAGTGATTTCTTTTGAGCACATTTGACTTGCTGCGTCCGATCCTTCAGGTAAGAGGTAAACCATTTTAGGGTGTTTTCACTTATTCCGATCTGCTGCAGGCGCTGTAGCAATATGGTGTGGGACATAGTGTCAAAAGCCACTGAGATGTCCATGAACACTAGCAGGAATCCGTTCTTTATGTTGTCCATGCCTTTTAGGAGATTGTCGAAGAGAGAGGTAAGCAGAGTTTCCACATTGTGCTGTGGTTTAAAGCCATGCTGGTGAATGTCAAGTGGAGTGTTCAAATCTATGTGATCCTGTAATTGTCTCTGCATGGTCTTTTTGAAGATTTTTGTGAGGAATGGAAGGCTAGAGATGGGGCAGTAGGATTTTGGATCAGAGGGGCTTAGCGTGGTACTCTTGAGGATTGGGCGTATTGTGGCTTGCTTGAGGGATTGCAGCATATGTCCTTGCTGGAGGGATTCCTTAATGATTTTTGTGGAGGTAATGGGCTAGTTGGCTTCTAGTAGCTTTGATCCACGCCACTGGGCATGGGTCAGATGGCAGGTCGTTGTGTTAAGGGCATTCACTATGTCCTCTATTTGCTGTGTTGAGGGTATGCTAAAGTTCTCCCAGGTTTGCTGAGGCTCCGTCACTTTCAAGTTGCATGCCTGGGGGAGAAGGATGCTCGATTGTTGGAGTTCTTTGCTTTTAGGTAGTTTGCAAATTTTTGTGAGTCCAGGTGATGGGTGCAGTGCTGAGTGGCATCTTTGGTGAGCTTCTGCACAATGTTAAATAACTCCCTTGGTTTGTTGGCTGATCTCATGATTAGGTTGGTATGGTGTTGTTGCTTGCACTCATTGATCAGGTTGTTGTAGTCCAATTGCTTGGATCTGTATTGGGCCATAGAGTCTTGTGACTTGTAATGCCTCCATTTCCTCTCCAGCTTTCTGAGTACGCGTTTTGCATCCCTGATATCATTTGAATACCAGGGAGCACTGGGTCTCCTGTGTGAGTGTGGTCCTTCTCTGCTTGGAGCTGATGAGGCCTCAGCTATTATGCGGTTCCATTCCTCTATGGTTTTGTCGAGGGTGTCACACTCCTGTTGGAGATGAGGAATTGTTTCTTTTAGAAAAGCATCTTTGTTGTATGCTCTGAATTGTCTGGTGCTGCTCTCTTCCTCCATGTGGTGAGTGGGGTTATCCAAGATCAAGGAGAAGGCAATTACATGATGGTCGCACCATGGGACTTGATTGTTGGGTTGTGACTTTGCTCTGTTCCGCCAGTTGTATTGGAACAAAGACAAGGTCTGGAGTGGTACCATGTTGGTGTGTTGGTGCGTCAACTGTCTGGCGGTAATGTAGTGATTCCATGGCCTTAAGGAACGCTGTAGCTTCTTTAGTAGACATAGAGGTTAAGTTGTAGTCCCCCAGTGCTATGAGAGGTTTGTGTTGCCCACTATGCACGCATATTGATTCGAGTACCGTGAAAAGATGATCTGCCGCAGCACTAGGGGCCTATAGGTGAGGCATATGCCAAGGTACTTATTAGGTACATTGATTGTGCTGGATTTGGTCGAGTTACTGGTAGAGAGCAGTTTGAATCTGTAGTCTTTTCTGGCCAATATCATGGTTCCTCCTCCTCTCTTGTGTGCTCTGATGCAGTTGAATGCTGAGAAGTCCGATGGGGTGACTTGGTTTAGGATAACCTGGTCTGAGTCATCGAGCCAGGTCGGTGATGCAGATTATGTCCAGTTTTTGGTCCATAATAAGGTCGTGGATAGTATTGTGCTTGTTTCTGATTGATCTAGCACTCAGTAATGTGTATCTGATTGCGGACGTTATGATTGGGTTGGTGTGTGCGCTGTGTGTGGAATGGGTGGGTGGTGTACTTGCGGTATTGTGCATCTTGTGTGCTATTAGCTTGGTATGCTGGTTCCCCTGTGGGAGGGACGTCCAGGGCATTTGTGTGGGTTGGATAGGCAGGAGGTAGAACAGTGGTGCCTGCGTGTTGGGTCTGGTTGCATACGTGTAGGGTGTTATAGTGTGCAGGAGTGTGAGGTAGACCATGAGGTACTGGTAGATAGGATGCATGCTTGTGGTTTAACTGACCTGAGTTCAGTTTGTGCTCTGTTCCATACGTGGGGAGTTGGTGGTTGCTTGCTTGCTTCCCTTTTTCCACTTTGTTCTTCCTTGCTTCCTTGTATTTGGGCTCCTCCTAAGGGCCACGCCAAAGGGCCCTTTGGCTTGGCCCTTAGGCGCAGGCCTGCCAGGCACGGGTGCCTAGTGCTGCTTGCTTAAATGCCTCTGCTGGTCGCCGGGTGATGATGCCTGTAGGGCGGAGCTTCGGCAAAGCAAAGACAGTACAATGTCTCAGACCACTCATCAACCCACAGGACTTCAGAACAGTCATGCAGGCCATGACGCTCCCCCACCTGGACTACTGCAATGCAATTTATCATGGACTACCCGCCACCTACACCAGCCCCCTACGAACTGCCTTAAACACCACCGCAAGAATCATCCAGAAGGTGAAAAAGCACAATCACATCATCCCAGTCCTGAGAGAACTTCACATCCTGCCCCTCGAAGCTAGGATCAAATACAAATCCCTCCTACTTACCCACAAAGCTCTCCATCAAACCCAGACTTCCCAACTCCGGGCTCTACTATCTCACCCTACCCTCCACAGACTAACCCATCAGACCACCAGCCACACTCTCACCATCCCTCACTAACGAACTAAGTTCAATCAACAAACCTGTAACAGAGCGTTCAAACTGTACGCACCCTCTCTCTGGAACTACCTTCCGAGCCAGATCCGAAGCACCAAAGTCCTCTCGAAATTCCGGAAACAGCTAAAAAACACCCTGTTTCATGAATACCTTGGACCTGAAACAGACATCTCTCAATGACCATACACCCAGACCCTCTGTCCTACCCCCCCCCCCCCCAGCTACCATATAAGAGACTTCCATCAAGCGTCAACTGTCTAGTACTTCTACATTTTGTTCAGATCATCTATGTTCCCTCCCTTCTCTGTCAACTTGATTATTCCCCCCCCCCCCCCATTTGTTAAAACTGCTTTGACCTGGTGAAAAGCGGGATATAAATGCAGCTAAATAAATAAATAAAACTGCCTGGATGATGTTGGATGCTGGATTGCTTTCAGATGGTTCAGGAGCAGGCTGCAGGAGCGAGAGGGAGTGCTCTGCTTGTTTCCCTTTTCAGGTGTGCTTGCAGCCCCAGGTGAAGCAGGAGCAGGAAGACACAGTTTCAAGCACACAGTCTCACCTCCCCTGATGGTGGTGGATGCTGGATTGCTTTCAGATGGTTCAGGAGCAGGCTGCAGGAGCGAGAGGGAGAGCTCTGCTTTTATATAAATAAAAGCATGTGACACATGAAATTGCCGTTGAGGGATGAGGAGGACATAATGGACATGCAGAGCGCAAATCGCCCTTCTATCGACACCAGACCAAAGGTTTAAACAGCAGGAATACCTGTTTCCTAACACCACATAAGAAGCCCTGGAGTCAAAAGGCTCCAAACATTCAGTAGCATCCTATGAACTAAAAACAGCAAGGGAAAGAGTTCAGATGCTCATGTGTAAAAAAGATGTAACCACGTATACAGTAGAGAGACCGACAAAAAAGGAATAACTTGCCTCACAAACACACACGTAGTCTCTCAGCACTCCACATTGAAAAGACGCATTAGGGGAACAGCTGTCCTTTTAAACTCAAAGTGACCTTCACGGCAAACGTAAAGATCAAAGTGCATTCTTCATCAGAGGTAAAGAGCCGTCTAAAAATATAGTACCAGGGTATTCTGTACAGGAGTACTAAACCTCAGATTTTTCATGCTCTAAATCGTAATTCAGTAATGTCTTGAACCTTTAGAAAATACTGAACCGCTGTGAAGAGAAAGACGTGTATGCTACAATATCTTACCACTAAAGGCAGGCTATGGACATATGCCGTAAACCTAAGAGATTTAACCTATATATATGAAAGAACCTTTTACTAGGCTCTCGCATGTGTAGCCTGTCCAAGCCGCATGTTAAAATAAACTGTAAAAAACAATAAATATATAAAACAATACATATATAATAAATGTATTAAAAAAGCCCTTGGGCACAGTCTTTTATAAAATTGTGCTGGCTTAACAGAGGCTCATAAACCCTGATTGAAGACTAGAGAGGGCCACGAGAGTAGTCTATATGACCCCATTGGAGGAAGGGGAAGGTACATAAATAAATACATAGACACCACTGAAAATAGATATTTAAAATAGATATATAAAAAAACACACTAGCAGAACCAGTAAATACAAACCCATTAAAAACCAAGCAAAAAACTAATCAAGAGCATGCCAAAAAATGTGCCGGCTAAACGAGAAGGTTCATAAGTCCTGGTCCAGGAGGAAAGCAGCACTTGGAGTGGTGTATTAATGTTGCTGGATTGTTGATATGGAAGGACAGACTATATAGGCCATGTGGTCTTTTTCTGTCATCATGTTTCTATGATTCCTATTCCTTAAAAGTGTGCATTAAAAAAATTACAGGCTCGAATTCAAAGGTCTTTATATGGGCAACTTCCATATTTACCCGTATAAAGGCCTTATCTAGGATTTTTGAAGGGCACCTACATGGGTAGTGCTCTTCAGAAATCCTGGCTAAGTCCGTAACGCACCCAGATGCTATCCACATAGCATTGGGGCGTGTTAGGGTGTTCCGAGATGGAACAGGGGCAGAGGAAGGGGCTACACGGGTAGCAGTGATTTTTGATAGCCCTCTGCACCTTAAAGATAGGTGAGTTTTTTCCTCACTACTTTTAGGGCGCAGAGGCTATGCAGGTAGCATCGAAAATCTCTGCTACCCGTGTAGCCTCTGTGGCTGTTGGGGCATCCAGGTTTACTCAGATTTTCAATTCCGCCGTCTCGGAAGTGAAAATCTGGGTTAAAGGGGTCGGCGGGCAGGCTATAAGCCACTGCAGCGCATAGACTGTCCTACTCAATATCAGGCCCTACATGTCTAACCTCGTCCATGAGTGAGAAGATCCATCTCTAGTCAAAACCTGGAAAATATAACAGGCATGAGACCAGTCTATCAGCACAGGGAGGGATCACCCCATATGCTGCCCGGTTATCTCGTTTCCCACTTCCGCTAGCCGGATAGCATCGGGGTGCGGAGGAGACATAGATGGGAATATTCAATGGCACCACTGTGTATGTGCCATTGAATATTCCCATCTAAGGCGTTTTCATGGTTTACTAGGCTGCAAATCGTGTACATGTCCTTCGAATATCAGGCCCTAAGACCCTCAGTTTTGAATGGACTTTATCAGCCCTAGTCTGCTGTTTTGGGCAGGAATGCCACTCTATGCATCTTCCACATTGCTTTGTTTCCATCCTCAGCGATTCATTTTAATCATCTTTGTTTATCCCATTCTTTTTTTAACTTATTCATTGTTGTCTCCACCATCTCCTCTGCTTTCCAAGTATCCACCCACCCCCCTTACTGTAAAAATAATATTTCCCAATATTTTGTATTTATTTATTTTCACTAATACTTGATATCCTGCTTATGGTCAATAAAGACCCTAAAGCAGCTGACTGTTGAAAATCCATACATAGACAATATAAAATATAAAAATGCAAAAGACAATATAACCCCTTCCCTCCTACCAACCCAATACTCCTGAAACTCAGATCTGTCCCCCAGATGCCTCACACAACATCCATGTTGTTATCCCTTTCCGAAATGGTAGAAAATTTTATTCCATGTGCACCTCCTCTAGAAGATTGTTCCACAGCTCCTGCACAAAATATCAAAACCTGCATCTCTGGGTAATAGATAACCTGATCTTGGAACTTCCCTTCCTCAGCCACCAGTGCTTTCACTCTGGCCCTCTTCATTATCGCCCCTTTCTTCTCCCCTTCGCTCTTCCTTGTGAACTCCATTCATCGGGAACGTCATGTTTTTGGGGTTCTTTTCCTCCATTGCTGACTCTGGAGCCTATACTTTCTAGCTAGCTGCATCTTAGGTCTTGATATGAAGGCATGTTTTAGATGATAGGTGGAGACTGGGATTGACTCGGTGAGTTCATGACGTATTCATTTCCAGTGGTACTTCAGAAACAGCTCTGGAGCAGTTTCTAAACTACATATCCATGTGCAGTTGAAGAAGCCAGTTTATAAAGTTATACGTGTGAAAATTCAACGGAGGAAACCTGACAATTAACACATACTGGAATTTCACGACTTGTGCGTGTGAATGTCACCACCATTCCTCCCTAGATATATCCCATGTCTGCACCTACTGTGTGTCTGTCTTGACTAGATTGTGAGCTTGGACTGTCTCTTACATGACCGTGTAGTGCTCCGTATGCCTTGTAGCACTATACAAATGCTCAGTAGTAATAGTTAGACGTGCAGTTCAGCCATTATGCAAACATAAACAAGTGGCTGCTGCTATTCAACTCTTTTTATCCAAATATAAGTTGGATTAAATGGGGACGTAGTTTGAGAGAATTAACCCCATAATCCTTCCTGCAAAGGGCTGGTAACAATGAGCACTTTTTAAAAATCCTGCATGTCACAGGGAGCAGATATAAACTGTAATGTGTGCTATTGCAGCCATGCATGTGTCCCCTGTTGGAAATGGGGTATACACGTGTAAATTGTTGATCTGTTCTGGCCATCCCTATCCATGCCCCTGACATACCCACATGTGTCTTACACGTGATCGGGACCTCGCCTTGTAAAGTGAACCCTTCAAAAATAGTTATTTACGCTTGCATGTCATTTGCATGTGTACATGTGGGTACATATATGTATAAAACATGAATAAGGCTTCTAAAAATCTCCCATTCTACTTCTCCAGTCATATTCAAATGTATATTAAGACCCCATTTCTGTGAGGCTGCTTTTAAACCTTAAATGGTGGCTCTCCCAGATGCGGATACTTTTAGTATAGCGGTTTTCCTGTTAGAGGTTGTTTGATGTGATGCTCCTGGCAGGTCCAGCTGAGGCAGGTGGCATTTGCCCATCCACCCATCCGTCTTGGTTTTGTGGGTGGTAGTGGTTTGTTATGATGTCATATTAAGGGAAACTGGATGGGGGATGGTTACCACAGCTTTTGGTGGTATGTAAAAGTAGAACAGACATCTCCTTTCCCTTCGGCTCCCATATCGGCTTTTGTGGGAGGGACAGAATGTGGTAGATTTCTGTGAGTTGAAGCACAGGCGACACCTCCATGTGTCTGTCGTCAGTAACTCACTTGGAATTACAACTATCACTACTGCAATTTAACTCTATCAGAGTTTATTACTGCTGCCATACACCTACATTACTATCAGAATCTATCTTATCTACTGTGCCATCTTATCACAATTCTATTTCACAGACTACCGAGCCAATTATAGAAAATGCTACACCCAAACAACATGCTCACACGAATATCATATACCAGTTTATTACTGGCAATAATAATTATTGACCTATCACTAAGTTTAAACAGTAAAACTCACATGACTATACCTATAATACACACACATACCCGTAACGACTGTCATATTGGACACACTCATGTTAACTACCCAAAAATTAATTATCATAGACTAATACACATACAACAAACAAATCCACAACAATTAAACAAGAAAACCGGGTCTTACAACCCATCCTCTCTATCATGCATCCTTATTAATGCACGATCAATGAAAAATAAACTACCCATATTTAACGATCTGATAACTGACTTAAAACCAGATATCTTATGTGTCACAGAAACATGGCTTTCTGAAACAGATACCGTCTATCTAAATCAACTTGATAAAGAAAATTATGACACATTTTACAAACACAGGTCCAATAAAAAAGGTGGTGGAGTTCTAATGATGACAAAAAAGATACTAAACGCCAAATTAATCCAATCAAACATATCTAATAACATGGACACATTATTAATAAAAATCAGTCCCATAAAAATCTGCTTAATCTATAGACCCCCAGATCAAAAAACAGATGGCCTGGATTCTCTTATTGAACTCCTTAACTCTTCTACTGAACAAAATCCTGTAATCATGCTAGGCGATTTTAACCTGCCGTCACTTCCATCACTAGAATCTAAATTATTTCTAGACACTATAGCAGACATAGAGTACCATCAAATAATTAAAACAGCAACGCATATCAAAGGAGGAACACTAGATTTGATCCTTCTACCTGAGATACTCTTCAAGCTAATCAACTCAAATTCCATTGAATGTACAGAGACACCTTGGTCTGATCATTTTATTATCAAATTAAACCTTACATATCCCATCCCTAACATCAAAAACTACACAAGAATTGGCCCCACCTCAAAATATAGAAAATTTCATGAAACAGACTTCCTTGATTCAACAATCCCCTACTTCTTATCAACACCTAACTTGGATGATGCTATTAACAATTGGAATGTGACTATCAATAACGCAGCCAAAAATAATCATCCAAATAAAAAGAACACACATACCAAAACAAACAGCTCACCATGGTTTAATAACACACTAAGACAAATGAAAAGAGAACTAAGAAAACTTGAAATGAAATGGCGGAAATCCAAGTTGTCTGTACACAAGGAAATATATAACAACCATTTAACAAAATATAAGGAAACAATAAACAACACGAAGAAAAATTATTACGCAGCAACCTTATCAAAATCATATAATAGACCTAGAGAGCTATTCTCTATCGTCAGAAACCTAACCAATAACGACCAAACTTCTAGCAACGAAATCACAGACATCTCAGTACAAACCTTAGCTAATCACTATCAAAACAAATCAAAAAAACCTACTATATCCTTAGACAATAACAACATCCCTTGTCATCCTATAGACGAATGGTCAGAATTTTACCCCATGTCAAAAGTGTCATTAAAAACTATCATCTCAGACCTAAATACCACAACTTCATACTTAGATCCTTGCCCAGTATCGTGGATAAAAAATACACTACCAACTCTACTATCATACATTCTCCCAATAGTAAACTTATCACTAACTCAAGGATACCTTCCACCTCTCCTTAAACATGCACAAATACGCCCAATTCTAAAGAACAGCAAACTAGACAAAACATCTCCAACATCATACAGGCCCATCTCTAGCATACCATTTATGGCCAAAATAAATGAAAAAGTAGTACAATTACAGACACAGGAATTTATAGATTTATCTTACCCACTTGACGATCAACAATATGGATTCCGACCCCGCCACGGAGTAGAAACATTTCTAACAGTATTAATAGATACACTCCTAAAAGGAATTGACAATCATAACCAAGCGTTCATCCTCCTTTTCATCGACATCTCAGCAGCTTTTGATAGCGTGCATCACTCAATAATGCTCAACAACCTAAGACAGATAGGCATAAACTCTACTGTACATAAATGGTTCACCTCATATTTAAATAACAGAACACAAAATGTAAGAATAGGTAATCAAACATCAAACATATACAAACAAGAAATAGGTTTACCACAAGGTTCGGCGCTTTCAGCCTTACTTTTCAATATTTATATAAAGCCGGTCTGCAACATCTTTAAAAAATTTGGAGTACAATATCACCTTTATGCGGATGATATTATGATGTACATACCTTTCACAATTCCTAACCTACCGATCCAACTCCTATCAGAGTGCTACAATGAAATCACAATCTGGCTAAAAACCCAAAACCTCCACATAAACCATGCTAAAACCGAAGTATTAATCGTAACAAAAAACCAAACATATATGCCTCCAACCCACATAACACTACAAAACCAAGAAATTAAAATAAAAAACGAAATAAGATATCTAGGTGTCATCCTAGACACACACCTTACAATGGAAACCCACATCAGAAATACTATAAAGAAAATCTACTTCAAACTTAAAATCCTCAAACAATTACGCCCCCTTGTATTTATACAAGATTTCATTAATATAACTCAGGCTACCATAACTCCCCACTTCGATTTCGCCAACTTAATACTTATAGGCATCTCAAAACAAAACATCAGAAGAATCCAACTTGCGCAAAATGCAACCGCTACAGTTATATTACAAATAAACTCCCTCCAACATATAACACCAATATTAGCATCCCTTCACTGGTTACCAATACAAAGCAGGATAATATACAAAACAATAATAACGACATTCAAAGCCTTAAACAACTTGGCACCGAAGACATTATGTAATCTAATAGGCAAAGAACCACCTAAGCCCACTCTTAGAAAAGGACAATCAAACAAACTAAAGATTCCAAAAGAATTCATAAAAACCCACAAATTAACAAATAACAGAGCCTTTTCCCATATAGCTCCAACCATCTGGAACTCGCTACCAGAGGACTTACGATCACTATCGGAGATAATGGAAATCAGAAAAAAACTGAAAACGTATCTATTTAATAAACACTATAATACCTTGGAAAACCCTCCAATTAACCTAGATAAAGGCTAAATATGAATCCACCCATATCAAGCTAACACACCCTACTATAAAGGATAACATTCAAAACTTACATAAATAACACAACACTCCTATGCCTTATATTCCTATTTGTATATAGTTACAACTGGTATGTTCCGCCTAATGCGGTACAGACAGTACTTCTGATTAAATTGTTACACACTCTGTTATAGCTAAAATATCCTGATTAGTTGTTGAATTATTGAATTATGCAAGTTAAGATGTTCTATGTAATAAGTTATAATGTTCAATGTTCTATGTAAACAAACTCTGCTTTGTTAACTGTTGTTAATTGTACACCGCAACTGATCGCTGGAAGATGCGGTATATAAATAAGTGTTAAATAAATAAATAAAAATAAAATGTGTGGCTCGGTGAACTTTCAAACAAATGATTTGCTGTTTCTGGATTGATGTCCTATCATCCTGGTGTCACCACAGGCTGGGAATTGGAGGAAACTGGGTACAGATTGAACACTCTTATGACTAGGAAGTGCCGATATAGTCTAATGTGCAAGTTATATCTGAACTCTGAGTTTGCTGGGAATTAATAAAGCTGTGGCCTAACTTTGCAGCACTTCAGTGTCAGTTACCTTCTATGGTGTAAGCGGATGATGTGGATGTTAGCAAGGAAGAGCTCCTATCTCAAACCAACTAAATGAAAAGATTAGTGAAGAGAGAAAGTGAAGGTCTGGAAAGAAATAGTAGAAGTGAGGTACTGGCAGGGAGGCACGGGCGAGCCCATGGAAATAGCCACCTAATGCTAATGCTCTGACCTCACCTCCAAGAAACACAAGCTACACTGTGAAGCAGCGCCCAGATCGGTGGTCCCAGAGCTTTAAGACACCGGCCCTAAGAGGTGACTGGCCAAAGGATCTAAAACTCGCTGCTAGAGCTGCTTGAGCCACGAGTCTTGGCATCCACTATCGACAGCCACAGCTCCTGAGTGGTATCAAGTGGCAGTGCCAGAAAAGGCCTCGCAGAGGTGCGGCTGTGCTGTGGTTAGTGGCGCTGACCCTCAGCGACTGTAAGCTGCTGGAAAGCAAGCGACATTAGGAGTCTTCCTGATGACATAAAGCTACTTTGGTAAACAACAATTTTTAGCCAAATTTATAATAGCAGAAGTGTACAGGAAGAGCAATGAGAGTGCAGCTGAGATCCTGATGGTGGCAGAGGTATGTGCGAGATAAATGGAGATGGACCTTTTTGTTGAAGTAGCTACATGGAGATGGTATTTCATCTAGCAGCTATATTTGAATCTTCTTAAGTAAGACATTAATTCTTGCAAGAAGAAATAAATAATATCAAGCTCTACTGTTCCTCCAGCACTTCATAGATCAGATGAGGAACTTTTTTATATCCTTGAGCTGGGCTGGAGGCTGCGGATTCCCTCTTGCATCTATACTGTGTGGACTTGATGTGTTCTGATAGGAGATAATAAAGTTGGCTGGTCAATGTAGTTCACGCAATTGTGCAGCTACCTTACACACAAATAAAAAGAGTGCTGGTACTTGCTGCTAGCTCTGGTGGGCCTTAAATTCTGGGCTAAAGAGCCAAGGCTCAGTTTGCTAGTCTGTGGGTGTCTCAAGTAGTAAAAATATGCAAATGAAAGTTAGCTGAGCTGAAGCCCTGGCCAAGTTTAGCAGATCTGCAACGGACCCTCCAGTAAGTGCCTCAGCCACCCCTGCAGCAGAACCTATCAGGCCAGATGACCTGAAGCACCAGTTAGCAAAGCAGATTTTCTTGAATTATTCCAAGGACTGAAAACCCTGAGAGGTGATCTCTCTATGGCAGTGGGGGACATCAGGCCAGAAATTAAATCTCTGGATGTGAAACTCACTTGGAAGTGTTCAGTAGATCCTAATGGGGGAATTCCATTACCTCTGGCTAATTCTTTGAAGTAAGAGGCTAGTATTTGTTAACAGATCTGAACTTAAGAAACTTAACAAACCTTTGTTAGAGTTGACTCTATCCTGAAGCAACAAATTGTTTATTTGTGCATGAAGGAAAAAATATTTTGAAATGTGTTTTAAATCTGGTTTCAGTTAGTTTCTGAAGCACCCACTAGTCCTAGTGCTATTTGGAAGGATAACTGTTCCCCTTTAATTTGTTCCACATCAAAAATGATTTTATTAATAGATGGAAAAATAACAGATACACTCCTAGACTGTGTGGAGAAGGGCAGGTATGCTGGCTTTCAGAAGCAGCAAAGATTATCTAACTAAACCTGACACCCAAATTATGATCAATCAATGTGGCCATCACCTGCTTTAAAGGAAAACCTACTGGTATCACAGAAGTGCATTTTATATAAAACTGTGGAGACATGAAGAGAATAGAAATGGGGACATCAATGTATCTAGTGGCGACCTATCCAGTTAGAGATAACCAAATAACTTGTGCACTTAACTTCAACTGGATACTCAATGGCTCAGCTGCATCAGTTGGTAACCCTGAATATAGAGGGTTAAAGATACCTGCATGTCTTTATCTGGATTTCTTAAACTCAACCTCCCATATACATTCCACATACACATTCAACCCCAACTACACACAACAGACAAACATCCAATGTGTGCTGTTGAACTCTCCCCCAAATACACACCTATTCACATACATCCACACACACCTCCTCACACACACATTCCACACATATCCTCACCCTACACATACCCTACTTATGCCCAGCACAGAGTTCCCCACTAAACCTGTGCATATCCTTGCACCCTCTTCTCAGCCCCACATACCCTTCACCTCACATATACCCTGTACACATTCAAGCACACCCTCCCACACACAGCCACACTTCCTCACATGCTCCCACGAACTCTAACGTCAGCAATCACGCTTGTACTCACATATACACATACTCTACATTCCTAATTCTTTTCAAACACATATGTTACACATTCACGTACCTGCATCAGCTTACCAATTCAAACCCACAAGTATACACTCCACACAGAGGCAGGTAAACTAACTGACAACTTCCCAATTCACACTCCTGCCTACAAAGACAATCCAGGCACACATAAATATAGGCACATTTGCCTCAGACATACATCACACTGCAATGATCACCAGATCCAAATTAATAGCCATATCTTCAATACAACCCCGAACAGCTTCCCTGAACACAAAGCTTTATAATATATTACCCAATCACAGAACCCCACCCACACACTTCCTATCATACAAGCATTCAGCAACCCCACACAGCCCTCTAAGTGTACATACCTCCACTTCCATCCCCATGGCACTGAGAAAGAAGATTATGTGGTACTAGGAGATCCCATCAGTGGCTGGAAAAATGTCCCAATTGTGCTTGACAACTCTGTTCTGACTAAAAAGAACTTTTGAGTGCACCTCAATGCCCTGCCTGTACCTATCACAGTTTATGAAGTCTTTATCTTTATCGGGAACTTAATATACCGCTCACCCAAAATGTACCAGAGCGGTTTACAATTGCTAAAATATGTACTGCTTTGAAAAGGAAACAGAAGGCCAGCAATTCAGATAGGAGAGAGATAGCAAGTTAAAGCAGAGGACAGCAGATAAAGGAGGACTATGTCAGGGAGGGAGGGACGTGGACTAGACATCAGCGAGGGGCAGGAGACAAGGGGGAGGGGGAAGGTCAAAGGCTGTACAGAAGAGCTGAGTCTTTAATCTGACTTTAAAGGTATTGAAAGAAGGTTCCAGGCAGAGAGCTGACAGGAGCGAGTTCCAGAGCTGGGGGCCAAGGAAAAAGAAGGCAGAGGAACGAGTGGATTCCAGATGGGCTTGGGATTGAGACAGAAGAGACATGCGATTAGAATGGATGGACCTGAGGAGCCGGTGGGGTGTCTTGAAAGACTAGAAAAGGGGACTGCTACTTCTGGAGAGAGATCTGCAATTGTGAGTATATACTTCTGGGAATTTTTCTGAAGGGACTTCTTTGGATTACAGCTGATTAATCTGCGAACCCAGTGTATTTGTTAAATCAGGCAGGGCCTAGTAGCAGCAGTTTAAGTTTAAATTTAAAACACAGTAGAGAGCTTTCTGGTTAAATTTAGAATCCAGCTGAGAGCTTCTAATTTAAATTTCATAATAAATCAGAGCCTAGCAGCAGCAAAGAGCTTTAATTTAAATCAAATCAGAATATAACTTAGCATAAAAGGCAAAACAGGGTCAGTATTCTTTGAGCAACAAATAAAGTCTTCTAGAGACCTTTACAAAGAGGCCTTCTACCTAGGGGGCAAGAGATCTGTGAAACATTTTCAACAGGTGTTAACGCCAGGTGGCTGGTCAAAAGGCCATTTTGAAAGACTCCTTCTATCCAAGCAAGGACTGTTAATCACCCAGGAAGTTGGTCACATCTTACCTCAGAAGCACAGGACAGGGTAGTATGTAGCAGCCCTCTTTTAATAAGTGTTATTAGGGAGATAAAGTTCCTAGATGAAATAAATGACTGCTTCTTGGAACAGCTGGTTCATGAACCAACCAGAGGGGAAGTCATATTGGACCTAGTCCTTAGTGGAACACCAGATCTGGTACAAGAGATAAGGGTGTTGGGGCCACTTGGCATAGCATGATTGCATTTGATTTAATTAGTGGAGGACGGATAGTAAGGAAATCCACAGTACTATCTTTTAACTTTTGAAAGGGAGACTATGATAAAATGAGGAAAATAGTTAACCTTGGAATTACCGAGATTTTTTGCACACACTGAATACCGTTGGGGTCATAAATGACCCAACAATGAATTTTAATTGTTAACCATGAAAAATTTAAACTAAACAGACAAAATATTATTTTGAATTAATTATTTATCATATGAAGGTTAAATGTTTTGAAATGTAATGCTTTATCATAAAATTACATGAAGAAGAGTTGCCATGGAAGCGGTTTTTGCATGCACTTGATGAACACAGTAAACTACTACAGTCATTTGCATGAGACACAGACAATTTCTGAATGTTCTTTGCAAACATTGCACTTGCAGGAGGTGAAAACGATGTTGCTTTTCTTGTCCTTTTCTCTGGAACAGCAGTGATACCTTGCCCTTTTCTTTGGGATCCCGACATTGCAAACAGCATCAGTGGCTTCTTCAATGCTGGAAGAAGTCTCGCTGCAATTACTCTGAAGCAGCTGCTTTCCTAATTCCAAGAGGAATAGACGACATCTGTGCTTTGACTTGCACTGCCATTCTGGATCAGACAATAGATCAAGTTCTGATCCAGCGAGAACAGCGCTGGATATTTGAGTTGGACACGGTAGTACCGCAAGGGTTGAATGCTATGGTCGAATGGTCGGCGTGCCTTTAATTAAGGGTTCAGTCATGTGTTATTTAGATCAAGGATCACGAGAATGAACAACGTAGTATACCTTCAATAATACCGAAATAAATATATAGCGAATGAGCAAGGAACAGATAGGTTTGTTCAGAGGAGAATAGTCTATCGTTAAAATTGATTACATCGATCAACCTATGACGTCATCAAGGAGCTCCTATAAAGGTTCTGTCAAGTATACGATCCGCATGCGTGGCGTTTTTAGCTTGCATCTCGGTGAACATAGTATTGAAGAACGAGTATCTTAAAAACTTTTCTACGAAACGTGGGCAGCTATTTGTGAGTATAGGGGGAGACGGTTCTGATTTAGTGATAATTTTGGTTTTAATCATGAGTTTTAATAGTAGGATAATAGGTTTAGGTTAAGACACGGTGTTTTATATATCCTTAGGATTTATACCCCATCCCCTGAAGAACCGCATCAGGAGAAACGCTCTGAAGCGCTGAGGGGAGGCGTCGGGAACGGGGGCAACTTGAACACTTGAATGAATTTAAGTTTAAGTGTGGTATATGAATTTCAACGAAGCCAATGCTGTGAAAACTCCAGGGTTCGATTTGTTCAACGTGTGTTGTTTAAGATCATTATAAGCAGATGTCCTCTACATGAACAAAGACAACAGAATACAAATATTTATGCTCTAAATGATTAATGAGCTGTGGACATTAGATTTAACTTCAGCATTTGCTTCTTATATTACTACCGCACTACGCTATTGAGGTCATTGATGCTAACTAGCAAAACTGTTCCCTACAATTGGCATTTTAGCCAAAGGGACGGTTGCTATTGTAAGTCTGAGACCTCCTAATGTTGCTAAAAAAAATTTATTCTTTGAGATAGAATAAGCATTGTCTCTAAAAGTTTGTTTGAAATTATCATACTCAGTTACATTGAACGTTTTTCTCTTTAGTAGTGATTCTGGATTTAGTGACATCCAAACAATGAAGGCGTTCAAAGCACTGATGTCCAACATGTTGTAGAAGATTGTCACTGGCCAGCGTCTTGTCATTCGTTTTGTGGTATACGTGCGCAACATTTGATCTGCCGTATCTACTCCAACTTTACTAGAATTATAGTCCAAGATCATGCGTGGTTTTTGTCTGGATGTGTGTTATCTACTTCTTCTTGATCATGCAAACTGCTCAGAAGAACAACCACATTTCCTTTCTTCGGGCAACAGGAAACCAGAGTGGCATCATCGCGAAAGGCAAACAGTGAAGTGAATACCTCTCGGCCCTTTGCTATTACAAATTCTGGAGGTAATTCTTTTCTGTTCTTTCGAATTGTCCCCAAAAGTGTCATTTATTTTTCTAGCAATTTCCATGACAGGGATAAACTGCAGAAGAAATTGTCAACAGTAACATTTTTGCGAGATCGCGTCAATCCTTCAGTGAGTTGCAGCACAACCCTTTCACCCTGATTCTGTTCCCTGTTTGTCCGAGTTCCCTTCCTGTATATACTTGAAGATGCAGAACATATGACGTTGCACTGTCACACAACATCCATAGCTTTATGCCATATTTCCCAGGTTTGCTGGGAATATATTGTTGGAACGGAACACGGCCACGAAATGTAAGCAGTTACTCATCCACGGTAACATTTTCACCAGGAACAAAGGCGCCACTTAGAGTTGCTTCCCAGGTATCAAAAACATGTCTGATTGGAGCAAGCTTATCCACGCCTCGTTGTTCACGTCTATTGATTGCATCATCAAATCTGAGAGCACAAGAAATTTGCTGAAAATGGTTACGGGCCATATATTTGCCGAAAACAGAACGACCATCTTCAAGGTTCCACAACTGAACTATGGATTCATTCCGTCACTTGTACACGCCTGAGAGGATCAGAAGTCCAAGAAAACGTTGAAATTCTCCGTCTGTCAAATCTTTCCAGGTGTCATCATAAATGTGTCTTTCTTGTTTGCTCGTCCACATCATGATTTCATTCAATAAGTTCTTCCTCATGAAAAAGTGGAATGCTGCGAGAGGGCCAGCAACATTTCGTACAGCATACCTTGTAGGACCTTGTTGGACGTGCGTGACATTAGCTCTGGCATATCTTCCAGCAGCTTGGTTTATAGGTTTCCTGTTCCATGATGTTGCATCCTTAGATACATAGGCTTCAATGGCAACATTTGTGCTTATAGTTGATGACCTCTTAGCTCCTCTATGACCACAACTAAGATTCCTCACAGATGATACTGACACCGAGGACTCCTGCCTTCTTCCCCATCCAGCACAGCCTCGACCTTTGCCTCGACCTGTAACTTGACTCTTTGCTGCAGGCGATGTTACTGGCTCAACATCAGTCTCACATTGACTTGGCGACCAACTGCTGTCGACATCTGAATCATACAATCCTTATTGGTCAAGTTACCGAACGATTGGTTTAAGCCACAATATCAATGAAAATCGTTCATGTATCAATAAAGTGGAGATGCACTTATTCTCTCATATCTTATTCAATAAATTAAATTATTTAACTCGAGGTCTCAGACTTTTCGGCTCTGCTATTGGGACTCACGTCCGTTGTTCAAGCAGTTTGCCCGTTTGCATCAATGACCTCATACTGAAAAGCACATTTGCAGGTAATTTGAATACATTCAGCTGCTCTATGTCTTATAACAAAGACTACTTATCTCAAATGTTTGAATGCACCCGCCAATGTTAGAAGGACAGTTTAAGGATCCCGACGCCCTCAATGGGTACCGCTCTTGCGTTTCAGACTGAGACTTTCTTCAGGGGATTCTCAATAAACTCATAGTCCTAAAAGCTGTTCAACTGCTTTTCAACTGAAAAAAAACAAACATATATAAGTAACCAATTCCTTATCCCAAAATGCCCACCCCTTTCAACTAAAAACCTTTTAGCTTTACTACTTTCCACTAGCCGATGCTGTCATTATTCTTAACTACATTATGTATCTAGTTATTGCATTAGTAAACTTTTTCTACATATGATATTAGTTTAGAATAGTTTAGGTTACTAATGCAATAACTAGATACATAATGTAGTTAAGAATAATGACAGCATCGGCTAGTGGAAAGTAGTAAAGCTAAAAGGTTTTTAGTTGAAAGGGGTGGGCATTTTGGGATAAGGAATTGGTTACTTATATATGTTTGTTTTTTTTCAGTTGAAAAGCAGTTGAACAGCTTTTAGGACTATGAGTTTATTGAGAATCCCCTGAAGAAAGTCTCAGTCTGAAACGCAAGAGCGGTACCCATTGAGGGCGTCGGGATCCTTAAACTGTCCTTCTAACATTGGCGGGTGCATTCAAACATTTGAGATAAGTAGTCTTTGTTATAAGACATAGAGCAGCTGAATGTATTCAAATTACCTGCAAATGTGCTTTTCAGTATGAGGTCATTGATGCAAACGGGCAAACTGCTTGAACAACGGACGTGAGTCCCAATAGCAGAGCCGAAAAGTCTGAGACCTCGAGTTAAATAATTTAATTTATTGAATAAGATATGAGAGAATAAGTGCATCTCCACTTTATTGATACATGAACGATTTTCATTGATATTGTGACATCTGAATCATGACTGTCATCATCAGATTTATCGCCCGAACTTGGCTGATATGCTTCTTCGTTTGCTGAATATGCTGCATCATCAGACAACTCAGAGCCGTCACTGTCAGCATCTCGTTGCAATATTTCTCTTACTTGGGCAGCTGAATACTTTTGTTTTGACATCATAAACAATAACCTAAAAAAAATAAACAAAGATAAAGTTGAATAAAACGCAAAGCAGTTTTACTATAGGTGTACAATAATCATGATGAATGAGCTGAAAGCCTTTAGATTTCATCGGAAATAATGAGAGAACGTATGATATCAATTACAGAAAATGTGTAATTTTCATAAAATAATAGTACAACAAATAAATGATACCTAATTAATGATAAATACCTTTGTTAGATCAAAAAATTCACAAAACTGCAAATTGTATGAGCATCCAAATCGGATGTAAGCAACTGGGGTCACAAATGACCCCACTGGTACTCTGTGCTGCAATTCATCACTAGCGTCACCTAACAGATGAAAATTATTCCTCTCATGGCGCAATATAAAGAGAATATTGACATGTGAAAAGTCATAAAAAGATTGCATTCTTGAACAACTAGTTTCCGAGATACACGCTGTGAAAATTGCAATGGGGTCACTTTTGACCCCATCGGTATTCCCAGGGTTAAGAAAAAACTAAAAGGAGCAGTTGCAAAGGTTAAAGATTTACATCAAGCTTGGGTGTTGTTGAAACATACTACCTTGGAAGCCCAGACCAGCTGTATTCCAGGCTTTAAGAAAAGTGGAATGAAGTCCAAAAAACTGCCAGCATGGTTTAAAGGTGAGATCAGAGAGAATGTTGTTGCCAAAAAAGCATCTTTGAGGAAATGGAAAAAAGAGCCAAATGACGAAACCTGAAAACGGCACAAGCACTGGCAAGTTAAATGCAAGGCATTGATAAGGCAGGCAAAGGGAGAATTTAAGAAGAAGCTTGCTGCGGAAGCAAAATCACGTAATAAAGACTTTTTCAAGTACATTAGTAGCAAAAAACCTGTGAGAGAGTCAGTTGGTCCATTAGATGATAGAGGGGTTAAAGGGTCACTAAGAGGAGACAAGGCGAGCGTGGAGAAACTGAATGAATTCTTTGCTTCGGTCTTTACTGAGGAAGATGTAGGGATGTTACCCATGACTGAAGTGGTATTTAAAGGTGTGGAAGAATTGAAGGAAATATCGATACATCAGGAAAATGTATTACAACTATTAGATAAACTGAAGAGTAGCAAATCTCCTGGGCTGGAGGATATACATCCAAGGGTGTTGAAAGAACTGAAATATGAGATTGCAGACCTGCTATTAGTAATCTGTGAACTATTATTAAAATCATCTGTAATACCTGAAGATTGGAGGATGGCGAACGTAACGCCAATTTTTAAAAAGGGTTCCAGGGGTGATCCGGGAAACTACAGACAGGTGAGCCTGACGTCAGTACCGGGAAAAATGGTAGAAACCATCATAAAGAACAAAATTGCTGAACATGTAGATAGTCATGGCTTAATGGGAGACAGCCAACATGGCTTTAGACAAGGAAGATCTTGTCTTTCTAATCTGTTATGTTTTTTGAAGGTGTGAATAAACAGGTAGATAAAGGTGAGTCAGTTGATATAGTGTATTTGGACTTTCAGAAAGCCTTTGACAAGGTTCCTCATCAGAGACTTTTGGCAAAACTAAAGAGTCATGGGATAGGAGGCAGTGTACTATTATGGATCAGGAACTGGTTAAAAGATAGAAAGCAGAGGGTAGGGCTAAATGGCCAATTTTCCCAATGGAGAAAGGTGAATAGTGGTGTACCCCAGGGATCTGTGCTGGGTCCACTGCTTTTTGACATATTCATAAATGACCTAGAAAAGGGAATAACGAGTGACGTTATCAAATTTGCAGATGACACAAAACTATTTAAAGTTGTTAAAACCCATGAGGATTGTGGAAAATTGCAAGAGGATCTTGATAAATTGGAAGACTGGGCATCAAAATGGCAGATGAAATTTAATGTGGACAAGTGTAAAGTTTTGCACCTAGGGAAGAACAACCGAAACTATGGTTACACCATGCAAGATTCCACATTAGGAACCACCACCCAGGAAAAAGATTTAGGCATCATTGTGGATAACATGTTAAAAACCTCCGTCCAGTGTGCAACGGCAGCCAAGAGAGAAAATAGAATGCTAGGTATCATAAGGAAAGGAATGGAAAATAAAACAAAGGATATTATAATGCCTCTATATTGTTCCATGGTGAGACCACATCTTGAATATTGTGCACAGTTCTGGTCACCATATCTTAAAAAAGATATAGCATTATTATAAAAGGTTCAGAGAAGAGCCACCAAAATGGTAAAGGGGATGGAAGGATACCCCTATGAAGAAAGGCTAAAAAGGTTAAGGCTCTTTAACCTGGAAAAGAGACAGCTGAGGGGAGATATGATAGAAGTCTATAAATTAATGAACGGAATGGAATGGGTAAACGTAGATCGATTGTTTATGTTATCAGAATATAGAAAGACTAGGGGACAATCAATGAAGCTACATGGTAAACTATTTAAGACTAATAAAGGAAAATATGTTTTCACTCAACGTGTAATCAAACTCTGGAGGGGGGAGTGGCTAATTTCAAGATGGTGATTGTGCGGGTTTGAGTCAGAATGCCTAAACTCAAAGGCAAGCCCAGGACCTTTCCCTCAGAGTCGGAGCTTGCAAGTGAGGGACCGATGGATCGGTTTGTCCAACTCACCAGTGACCAGAAACGGGAGATTCGAGCGGGCTTGGCAGCGCCGGCAAAGGAGGTTTTGGCATCTTCCGCCCTAGAATTGTCTCTCTCCCCTGAAGAGCGTGTTCCTCCTGCTCTTCTGTGTTCTTCGATGGCCCCTCCGACATACGGATCTGCAGTTCTACCTGAGAAGCTGGAGGCTTCAGATCCTTTGCGGGGTGCACTGGATGTGGGTCTCGGAAGCTCGCCACCTGTTAAGGCGGTTGTAGTTCCAGGAGGTGAATACCTAGTTGAGGCTGAGCGTGCTGGTACAGTGAAAGACTCATCTGAAGCAGCTAAGTCTGAATCGCCTTTTTCTTTCTCTATTGCTCGTCCTTCTGTGGTGACTCTAGAAAGCATTTGGGAGGTGATTAATCAACTTTCGTTGGCAGTTAACCAACAGTTGGCTCTCTCCTCTTCAAAGGTTACCAAACTGGAGGAGAACATTGTTTCTTTGACTAACGACATTGTGGAAATTAGAGGTAAAATTGAGGTTTCCTATCAGAAACTCTCACAAGTTTCGGATTTGACTTTTTCCTTGATGAAAGATAATATTGGATTAAAAATGAAGTTGGAGTCCTTAGAAAATACCACCAGGGCTTCGAATTTACACCTTCTTAATTTCCCTGTGGTTCCAATGGTGGCTCCTGTGGACTTATTTAAGAAGTACCTTCAGGATTCATTATCAGTACCCTCTGAGTTGATTCCTCCAATTGTGAAAGCGAATTATATTCCTGTGGGAAAGAAAGAGGGGAAAATAGCTATTGGACATATAGAGATGGATTCTATAGATGTCTCCGCGTTACTTCAATCACCCAAGGAAGATGAGATACCAGTTTCTACTTTGTTAGTTTTCTTTGCTCTGTTGTCAGACAGAGATTGGCTCCTAAAATTGTTTTACAAAAAAAGAGCTAATCTGTTTTATGGAAAAAAAATATCTATTTTTCCCAATGTGTCATGAGAAACCCAGAAAAGGCGAAAATCCTTTTTACTGTTGTGACCTGGGGTGACTCAGATGGGGGCTTCCTTTATGTTAATGTTTCCTTGCAAATGCATTATTGTCTATCATTCCCAGAAATATGTTTTCTTTCAACCAAGTGAATTGTCCTCCTTTATCAGCACTCATATTGTATCATCTTCGCCTTCCTAGGTAGGCTCTTATGTAATAATTACGTTATCGGCCCCCTGTCGCTGTTTTTTTTTGTTCTTTGTTAAATCGTTGCCTTAAATACATTGTGGGTTCTCCTTCCCTCAATGGATTCTAGATTGCTATTCCCCCATTGTGGACTATTGATGCTTTTGTTGCACTTTGATGATTGATTGTATAATTTTTTTCTTCATGTATTTTTCGCAAATAGCGTTTTTACGGTTCAAGCTTTTTTCTGCTTATATACTTGTAAAATGTAAAAATATAATAATCATAAAAAAAACCTCTGCAATTTGTTACCGGAGGATGTAGTAAAGGCTATTAGTGTAACTGGGTTTAAAAAAGGTTTGGAGAAGTTCCTGGAGGAAAGGCCCATAAACCATTATCTTAAAGGAGCTTCACTGGTTACCCATATCATCTCGCATAAAATATAAAACAGTAATTTATATTTTCAAGATAAAGCAACAATGTTCTGCAGAAAGTCTGACGTATCTCATCCAGTCAGATATTAGTAACAGACCTAGAAGAAGTGGGTCTGACAATAGAGTCAGCTCCTCAAATGACATCAGAAAAACACGTAAGGACACCTCTGAGAGAGCTTTCTCGTTTGCTGCGCCTTCCATCTGGAACTCACTACCTAATGATCTGAGAGCAGCTCAGGACATCAATGATTTTAGAAAGCAACTGAAAACAGTTTTGTTTACGGAGCACTATGGTCATGCAATCAACTAATTAATTTTTAAGAAAGCAAATATTATATATATACATTGAACAATAGCTCACTTTATAGTATAGCTCACAATATATATAGTGCACCTTATCCCAAGACATTTAATCATATATTTACAAACTATGTATATTTTATCACTGAATGTTTCACTATTACTTATTATATTTTCATTTGTTGAACCGCTTTGATTGTATGATAAGGCGGTATAAAAATCCAATTAAATAAAATAAATAAATAAATAAATTATTAAGAAGGGACCCAGGATATCAATGCTTGACCCTATACAAGCATTGTGGAACCTGTGTCTTTTGGGGAAACTGCTAGGTATGTATGACCTAGATTGACCACTGTTGGAAACAGGATACTGGGCTTGATGGACCTTGGTCTGACCCAGTATGGCATATCTTATGTTCTTATGTTATGTTCTTATGTGTGTGAAGATGGACGAAGTCAGAGAGGTAGAGAGGTGTACCAGTGTGGATTAATTTATGAACGAAGGTGAGGATTTTGTATTGAAGGAAACTCTCCATTGCACAGTACAAATAAGAAACATGGTAGCAGCAAACTGGAGAATTTGAGATCACACCTAATATGCCCGGCATAATAATGAGGTTCATTCCTGCCATTGTATGTTTAAAAAAAATCCATTTGGCAAAAGTTATTTATTCATTTAAAGAGAGGAGTGGCTCAGTGGTTGGGACAGGTTACCTCAGGCCAGAAGGCCAGGAGTTCAATTCCCACATGGGGACAAACAACCTCAGGCCAGAGGGACTGGGGTCTCTAGTCCAATGGCCACTCCTTGTGGCCTTGGGTAAGCCACTTAACCCTCTATTGCCTCAGGTACATTTAGATTGTGAGCCCTTCGGGGACAAGGGAATAACAAGTACCTGTTAGTATACATGTAAACCACACTGATTCTAAAAGAGCGTGGTAAAAATAAACATTTTTCTATACCACTTTGTCCTTCAATCAAAGTGGTTTACATTGTAACCATCATTTTACATAGAACAGTTAAACAGTAAATGCTATTATTACAATCTACAAAGAACAGTTGAACAGTAAACAGTATTATATTATAGTCTACAAAGAACAAGGAACAATTGGATCTTATCTAGGGGCAAGGTAGTCTGAGAACTATGTATATTCCTACCTCAAATCAGTATCTGTAGATATTGCCATGTATAATACTGAGTTTATGTTTTGATAACTACTTACAAGAAACAAGACTCAGAGTCTGGAGGTTCCTTGAAGTTCTTTGAACTTAAGTGTGCATCACTTTGCATGTGGAGCTGTAAGATTCCACCAAGGATCACATCTCCCTCCTTACGGTACACCGGCAAGTTTCTCCTGATTTTCAGATTAAAGTCAAGACTCTCATTTGTGGCTTTCATCATTGGATAAATAGCAGTCAGAAAAATGATGGTGAGAAGGAGCAGCATAGTGCTTCCCAGGATCACATTCTCCAGGCTGGGCTACTGGTGCAGTTTATTATTATCTGTCCTAGAAATACAACAGTCACCAGTCTCTTAGCATGAAGGTGAGACTCATATACACTGATGGAGAGATGATCACCTCCCTCTCAGAGAATGGCTGATGGATTCTGTCCACAGCCCAAAGCTGCTCTTTTAAAGATATGTGGATAAAACAAGTGTTCTCCTCTGTGATTTCAGGCAAGATGTAATCGCCATGAGAGCCTATGTCAACCAAGGTCAGCAACATAATTATCAGTTTAAAGCAGCAATCAGCAGGACCTGCTAGTATAATCCTTTTGAGAGCACATGGAAATGAAAAATCATATTTTCATGCAGCTTTGGTAAAGAGGAACTTCCCAGGGACAGACGGAATCTGGGGTCTGGATTCTTGTTTAGACGTTGCCAGCAGAAGTTCAGAATGAGAAAGTTTCCTAATTTAAGGTTATATTCATCCAGCTGTTCTTCAACTCATCCTGCATGCACCCTGCTATACAGCGCCGGTGTTAGTTATAGGAAGGGATGTGGCATCTTTCAGCACCCGCATAGGCTGAGGCGCCATGCTTCTTTGGTTAGGTGCAAATTCTCTTGCTTGTTTGGCTGTTCTATCTACCATGGCACTGACACTGTTCAGGCAAGTGAACACGCCCATGAGCTAAAACCCTGAAAGTCGATTCAGAATGGCTAACACTTGAGGTGAAGTCATTGGGCTTAGATTTATGTTGATCTCTTCATGCAAACAGCACTATAAACCCGGCAAACAATAACCGGAAAGAATGTGCTTTGCGGTGTAAATACAACTAGAAGGTGCCAGTCCTGTGAAATGATATAGCAGGAGCAAAGTGTGTAGGGAATGGAGGGGGTAAGGCTGACGATTCACCTAGTGCACTCAATACTCTTGCATCAGCCCTCTATGATGCTGGTGCTTGCTTGACTGTTCACTAAAAAAACTCATGTGGTGCCCAACCCTGTGACTGCCGACACCACATGTGGCATGCAATACTGTACCATCTAAACTGGGGAGCTTGAGAAGCACAGGCAGCCCTCATGGGCTGCCCAGATCAGCAGGCCAACACTACTACGACTACTACTACTGAACATTTGTATAGCATTACAAGATGTACACAATGCTGCACAGACACATGTAAAAGACTGTCCCTGCTCATCAGAGCTTACAAGCTAGTCAAGACAGACAACACAGAAGCTCTAGACACGGGATGCAGCTAAGGGGAATAGTAAGGAAACACAAAAGAGATCAGGTGAGTCAAGATCCAAAAGCAGCAGTGAAGAGGTGAGTTTTCAGCCTGGATTTGAAGAGGGTCAGAGAAGGTGCCTGACGTACAGACACAGGTAGTTTGTTCCAGGCGTAAGGTGCAGCAAGGTGAAAGGAGCAAAGTCTGGAGTTAGCAGTAGAAGAGAAGGGCACAGATAGAAGCAATTTGCCAGACGAGCAGAGTTCCCGAGGAGGGGTGTAGGGAGAGATAAGAGAGGAAAGTTAGTGAGGAGCAGCAGAACGAGAGCACTTACAGGTCAGCAGGAGAAGTTTGAATTGGATGCAGAAATGGATAAAGAGCCAATGAAGTGACTTGAGAAGAGGGGTAATATGATGTTCACTACAAAATTTGAGTCATTGAATTATGCTGTGTTATTGCTTATGGAGTTGTGAATAACTTATGTATAAGTATTAATAAATCGGTATCTTTTCAAAGCTGTAAACTCAATTAGTAGATTGGTGCCTACAGTTTTATTCCAGTTAATAAATTCAAGATAAAATATTTTTTTTCTACCTTTTATTGTTTGAGCATTTTATGTTTCTGCCACAGCTGCCCCAGTTGCTTTCTTCTGCTGTTTGTGTCTTCTGCTTCTGCTGTCCATTTGTCCTTTCTTCTCTCTTCTATTTTTCCATTCTCTCTCCACATCTGCCTCTAACATATTAATCATACTCCTTTTGCTCTTTCCTCCATTTCTTTCTTTATTCCTTTTTCATCCATTCAGGTTTCACCCCTCCATCCTCAATACCCTTTTGACTTTCCATTTTCTATCTTTCCTTCTACTCCTCTTAACCTCCAGCCCCGCCCATCTCCCCAGGTTTCGCTAGCCTCTTGTTCCCTTCTATCTCACACCCATTCCTCATTACCACATATCCATGCTCTGTCTTCTCCTCTCGCTCATCACTTTGACAACTTTCCTTGGCCTCTAACATAATTCTGCCATGCTGTAGGATGCTGTGAGCAGGTCAGGATACAAACCCCTTGGAGCCAGGTGGAGCGTTAAAGGAAAATGCTTTATTTACAGGGAGTTCACAGCAGTGGAAGCAGAGACACATTTCTCCCCTCCCACAAAGTTCCTTCACTCTGGGCTTCACAGTAGTAGCAGACAAACAGTTCTCCCCCCCCCCTCACCCCGCCAGGTTCCTCACAGCGGGAGCAGAGAAACAGTTCTCTCCTTCCCCAAAGTTCTTGAACTCAGGGCTTTACAACAGTAGCTCCACAAGCTTGCTGGCCAACGTGGAAACACCCCAGCCCCTACCTTCCTGTAGAGTCTCCTTAGAGATTGGTGGTCACTCCATACTCTGGAACACCTCAGGCTCTTCTCTTCCCCTCTCTGTCTCTTCCCTCCAGGTTAAAAGGGCAGTCCCTGGCCACACCCCTCCCAGGTATATTCAAGCCAGGTTCCTTAAAGGGGCACAGCTTCTGGTGCTTAAAGGGGCATGTCCTTAGTCTGGCTGGAGGAATATCAGTATGGGGAATTTGTGGGTTTTTTTAATTGCTAGCTCTCTGACTGGGAGCTCTTAAAAGGGTTTTGGTACATATTTAAAACAAATTTACATTCTTTTTGGTGCTTTAGTTTAATAGGAGAAATATTTTCTTTAGTGGGATAGGTTTAAAACTCAGCTTTAGTAACTTTCTCAGCTCTTTGGAGCTACTGACACCTAATCAGGAGTTAGTGGGCCTAATTAGCCTGTGAAAGAACTGAGAGCAGTTGAGGCCTGCATAAAAGGCTTCAGAGCCCTGCACTGTTGAGGTACTCCTAACAGGGGCTATACATTTCAAGCAAAGGTAAGAAGTTGTGTTTTTTTAAATTGCTAGTTCTCTGACTGGAAGCTCTTAAAAGGGTTTGGGTACATTTTTAAAACAAAGTTACATTCTTTTTGGTGCTTTAGTTTAATAGGAGAACTATTTTCTTTAGGTAGGTTTAACATAGTAACATAGTAAATGACGGCAGATAAAGACCAGTATGGTCCATCTAGTCTGCCCAGGAAGATGGCAGGAGTAAGATGGCAGGAGTAGGTGCACCCCTCCACATGTCTTTGTCCAGGGGTGCACCTGCCACTCTGTGCAGGCCACCCCTCCCCGTGTCTTTGTTTAGGGGTGAACCCACCGCTCCATGTAGGACACCCCTATTTGTTGAAAAATTAGATGGGGGTGTCCTACATGGAGCGGTGGGTTAAAACTCTGCTTTAGTATCTTTCTCAGCTCATTAAAGCTACTGACACCTAATCAGGAGTTAGTTCCCTCCCTACCTCCCCCCAACTCCCATCCACACCTAGTGAGCAGCCTTGCTTTATAGGGCACCTCCCCAGTTAACAAAACACAGGGACTTCAAACAGCACATTTTGAATATAAATAAATAGATTTAATTACTTTTTCTTTGAAAGGACAGCTGGGAAATTGGCTGGTACTTTGGTGGATCTCTCCCTTTTGCTTTAACAGATACCTAAGCTCCACGAACAGAACAATGGCTGGGAAAAATCATATTGTTAAATCTGTTGCCCCCATTACAGCCTCTGCATCTGTCCAGACAGAGGTCCCAATGCCAGTTGAAGGACCGGTTCCATGTGCAGGGTGCCTGCATGCTGAAACTTTCAAGAAACAAGTGGAGGAAATCAGAGAGAAGGTGGAGAGGCTGAGGAGCATTCAAGAGAGTGAGAAGTACATTGATGCATTCTTGCAACAACCAAGCTCTCCAGCAGAGGAGAAGATGGGTGCCTACAGAATGACGAAGGTTGGACACAAGTCACCAGGGTCTGCAGAATCACCAATCCAACTTCTCCAGCCCTTGAATTGAGGAAACATTATGCAGCCCTGGAAGTGGAGGAGGTGAAAGCATCCCTCAAAAGGGAAGAACCAGAGCTCAAGTAGCTCAAAGTTGCAGAATCAGTTACCACAAGGAAGCGAAGGGTAGTGGTGGTTGGTGACTCTCTTCTGAGAGGTACTGAGGCGTCCATCTGCTGACCAGACTTGATATCCAGAGAGGTACGCTGTCTGCCTGGAGCCAAAATCCAAGATGTTATGGAGAGTTTGCCGAGAATCATCTATTATCACTGATTATTACTCAATATTTCTAATCCATGTCAGAACAAATGATACTGCCAGGTATCCCTCTGAGCGTATCAAAAGTGACTTCATGGCTCTGGGACAGAGGGTGAAGCAGATAGGTGCACAGGTGGTGTTCTCTTCAATCCTCCCTGTTTAGGGTAAAGGTCAAGGCAGAGAGGCTCGCATCCTGGAGATGAATGCATAGCTGCATGGATGGTGTCATTGAGAAAGTTTTGGTTTCCTGGACCATGGGATGTTGTTCCAAGGGTTGCAGAGCAGAGATGGCATCCATCTTTCCAAGAAAAGTCAACGTGTCTTCAGTAGTAGACTGGCTAATCTACTGAAGAGGGCTTTAAACTAGATTCGTTGGGGATGAGTGAAGAAAGCCACCAGGTAAGTGAAATATTAAATTTATTTATTTTTTATTTAACATTTCTTATATACTGCCTTTCATGATATCAAGGTGGTTTACATTGAACAAACTGAAATTACATTGAACAGGGCATTATAACTTATAGATAACTATTTTACAGGGAACATGGGCAATGGAGGGTTAAGTGGCTTGCCCAAGACCACAAGGAGTACCTGTGGGACTAGAAACCCCAGTCCTTCCGGCCTGAGGTTGCTGTCCTCTAGTGGGATTTGAACCCCTGACCTTCCGGCCTGAGGTAACATATGGAAAGCAGTGTGTATAAATGTCCGTAGCATGGTAAATAACTTCCCTGATGTTGAACTTTGGTAGGTGTGGCTGACTTGGATTTAGTGGCAGTTACAGAAACTTCGTTCACATAAAACCATGACTGGGATGTAACTCTACCAGGCTATACTTTATTCAGAAAAGACAGGGTAGGAAGAAGGGGAGGAGGAGTGGCAGTATATGTAAAAAATAATATTAAAGCTTAAAAGGGAGAGAGGAGACACTGTGGGTTAAACGAGAAAGAGGGAAAGAGAAATCTATATGCACTGGCATGATATACAGACCTCCCTCACAAGAGGAAGAGGTGGACAGAGAATTAGCTGATGACATACGCAGCATTGCTAGGAATGGGGGAGTGCTACTGATAGGGGATTTCAATATGCCAGATGGTGATTGGCAAATTTCTGCTGCAGTATCATCTAGAAGTAAAGAGATCCTGGATTCTTATTAGGGATGCAGCTCTCCCAGGAGGGATAGTAGCTGCCGACTGACCCCTCATCGCCGACCACATCAGCTGCTGCGTGCTGCCCAATCGGGGCAGGCACACCTCTTTAAAACAGAGCAGGACCCAGACCGAAGCCTCTTTGTACCTCTGCAGCTCTCCCAGGAGGGATAGTAGCTGCCGACCGACCCCTCATCGCTGACCACATCAGCTGCCGCGTGCTGCCCAATCGGGGCAGGCATACCTCTTTAAAACAGAGCGGGACCCGGACCGAAGCCTCTTTGTACCTCTGCAGCTTGTGATAAGGAAGCTTATCATAGCTCAGGAAGGAGCTATAGTAAAGGTGAAGTGACTCTGAACAAGCAACCTGTCAGTTCTGGTAGAAATAAGAAAACAGAATTTTTCCATAAAAGACTACCAGTCCCAGAATGCACCAGGTTTCCAACAGCCATTAGAGGAGCTGAAGTGGGGAAATGTGTGTTCAATCAGGAGGGCTATGAGGTAATCCCCAAGCACTCATCTCGAAGGGCAGGGCCTGATTCAGCACAGCTGCGCTGTGCTAGGGTGGAACACTCATCTAAGCAGAATAAAGGTAGAGTTTATTCTACAGAGAATTATCCTCAGAATCATCTTCATGATCTTGGACAGCTTCATCATCTGGAGGATCATCAGAAGCAGAAGCCAGAGCGGACGGACAGAGAGGGCAAGAAACCCTTTGGAAGAAAGAAGAGAAAAGCATTTTGGAGGTCTAAGGGAGTCCAGAGCAGTACGTATACTGGGAGGCATTCCAAAGGCCAGCATACACCATTGGACTGGGGAAAACCAGAGGAGTGGTGCTGCAGAGCTAGGAATCTCCAGATGGTACCCGTGAGGGAGACGGCTGCACTTGGAAGGGACCCTAAGACCCGTGCCAGAAGGTATGTGAAGAGAGACCCAGTGTCCAGGGATCTGGATTGGAAGGCTGGACATAAGAACTGGACTACATACTGGCCAGGCTATTTAGAGAGGAACTCTAACAGCAATGGAAGCTCAGGTATGAACACTGATCTATGCCCTAGCTATACCCTTGAAAGACAGCAGGGAAACAAGTATTCTCCTGAGAATGCTCCATTGAGAAATTCCTCTGTGCCAATCCATGATATTGAACCCATGATTGTTGAAGAAGGGGGAGGGGTTGTAGATACAGGCTGTGAATACATGGATTGCTCTCTGTCTAAACTCCTTTGGTAATTTACTGTTACAAAGTACAACAACCATCACAAAGAAATACAAACTTGTTCTTTAATCTACTCAGAAAAGCTCCTGAATAGGATTTGAGCCAAGCAGTAGAAAGTAAGCCAGCTAAGGGTTTTCATCTGGATAACTGCTAGCAATTGAGCCTTACCTAATTGCTTGTGAGCTCTGAGGAAATCACTTCTGAGTCTATGTGTGAAGATATAAGAAGTTAACCTGAAAAGAACAGTTTTTCCCTACTTTGTGGGTTTTGTTTGTTGATTAAAGCACTGCTAAGAAAATATTAGCTAAAGCCTACAGAAAAGACCAGTTTGTTACCAACCAGGTCTTTATTCTTTTGCTTTGATTGACTGACAAGTTCAGCTGTTGTTTTCCTGATTTTGTTTTTCTAAGTTTAACACTGAAAGCAAGTATCCTGTTTTATGTGCTACCAAACATATCTGTGTTGGGAGAAATAACCCCATAAATATCTTATTGGCTTTATACTCAAGCACAACTAATTATTGTGAGCGGCTGTGTCTGGTGTGAATGGACTGCATTTCCCACAATCCCTTGCAAATCATATTGATATATGCCTTTGCCAAGACTGTGAACATTCTCACCCGGGCACCCGTCTGACAAGCTCTCCCAGGAGGGATAGTAACTGCCGACCGACCCCTCATCGCCGACCACATCAGCTGCCGCGTGCTGCCCAATCAGGGCAGGCACACCTCTTTAAAACAGAGCGGGACCCAGACCGAACCCTCTTTGTACCTCTGCAGCTCTCCCAGGAGGGATAGTAGCTGCCGACCGACCCCTCATTGCCGACCACATCAGCTGCCGCGTGCTGCCCAATCGGGGTAGGCACACCTCTTTGAAACAGAGCGTCGGGCGGCGCACCCGCGCCTTGCGGGCCTCGCCAGAGGGCCCTCTGACGTGGCCCTTAGGCGGAGGCCACCTTAGGAAGCAAGAACGCCGAGGTAGCAAAACTAAACCAAGTTTCATCACTTTTCGTTCTTGCACTTATCTGAAAAGCATACAGTGTTTGGAGAAAACGGTGCCTTCAGAGACGCTCTCCAGCCATAAGCCAACTCATCGGAGGCAGAAGCCCACATCAGAGGCAGCAGCCATCTTCAGCTAGCTGCCCAACTGAGACTGCCTGTGCCTTTAAAAGAAAGCTGCCCGAGACTGCCTGTGTCTTTAAAAGAAAGCGCCATAGAGCGTGTCCGTGCCTGAGGTCTTCGACAGAGGGCCCTTTGGTGCCGCCCTTAGGCGGGTCTCGAAAAGCCAGGGCCAAACAGCTGTCCATGAATTATCCCAGCCCTTGTCCTAGCTGATCCACCACTAATCCATCACTAAGGTAACATTAGGCCTGAAACATACCCGATAGGATTTCATACCCTTGATACTTTGTTGCAAGCTGATCTTCCCGAGTTAAGCTTTGCTACTGTTTATTGCTAACAATATACTTTGTTCATCTGTGCTTGTATCACTAAAATACTCAGTTAGGCATTGCTATTGTACAATTACTTTGCCTGTTACCACTGCTGATGCATCCCTGTATATATGCTGATAGCCAATGGTAGAGCTTACAGCATCTTGCAATTAGCTCACAAGCCTGTTTACCAGTCAATCTACATTTATTGTTTCCAGTGACTTGAAATAGCCTTCTACTATATCCTTCCATTGTAAGCATGGCATTCTCTTTACTTGCAATAGTTAGTCTCTATCTTCTAACTAACACCACCCACAATACAGCAGCACTCTCACCCACCATAAACAATATCCCGATACTGCATAGACTAGGAAGAAGGTACCACTCCTTCTACCATCACTCAGCACCACATCCACACCATATTAGACATTCTCACCTACTATATATCTCCCTTAACACTACTAATAGCCCCAAACCTGAGACCACTCCCTCACATTCTAAATTGTGCCCTCATCAACGCTCGCTCAGTGCGTAAAAAGTGGCCAGCCATTACAGATCTTATTACAAAGCTGAATTTAGACCTTCTCCTGGTCACAGAATCATGGTTAGCAGACACAGACAATGTCCTCATAAACCAACTCATCCCCCCAGCATACTCAATACACACCTGCCACAGAACAAACCGAAAAGGAGGTGGAGTCTTTATTCTATCAAGAACTAACCTCCAATTTAAACTACTATCCTCTAGGAGTGCCACGCACATGGACATAGTTTCTATAGCCAACAAGCATATCACCCTAAATCTCATATACAGAGCTCCCTCCTCACCACCAGAAGATCTCTCTAGCATAATAGAGCTTGCCTGCAACCCCGAAAGCCCACACAAATCCAACTGGATAATTGGTGACTTCAACCTCACCTCACTGCAACCTAGCCACTCTGACACGTTCCTTGATGCCATGACTGAGCTCAATTACTCACAATTATTCAACTCTCCTACACACCTCAAGGGAAACACTCTTGATCTCATTTTTGCACCCCAGTCTATATCAAACGCCAATATTAATCTATCACTTACCCCTGTGCCATGGTCAAACCATAGCTTAATATCCTTCCAAGTCCCATGTCAGCAAAGCCATATCCCAACTAGACAGACAAATATAGCCTCATCAGGATCAAAATCCCGATTCAAAACGCTCGACAGGGTTGACTTCATCAGCCACACTCTTCCAGCTCTTCGTCAACCAGCCAAAGACCTTGATGAACTGATCAACAAATGGTACACCACCCTGAACTCCTCATCACAGCTACCTTCCTCGAGTAGATCACCAGCATCCAGCACATCACCAAGAAGGAGAAATCCAGCACCGTGGTTCTCGGCCAAATTACGGCTATCCCTTCAGACGCTAAGAAAACAAGAGAGAAAATGGCGCAGTTCACAATCTCTCACCGACCAAACGAATTATGAAAATTCTGTAAAGCAACACCGGGAGAAAATAGCTGAAAAAATTTATTTTATTTTATTTATTTATTTATTTAGCAAGCATTTGTAGCCCGCTCCTTCCAGCGATCAGAAGCGGGTAGGATTGCTATTGTGAAACTGCCGAATCAAGGCAGGTACAAATTTTGTTTACATACAGATTGTCAGAATGACAAAATGAGAGAACACCATACAGAAATCCTTCTCCGATCGTTAAACAAACCACGAGACCTCTTTAACATTGCTAAATCACTAACTAAGGCACCATCCTCCAACCAAACAATACTAATTCAGCCTCAGCCCTTTGCTGACTATCTACAATCTAAAACTATTAAAACAAACACGACACCAAGTTGTATACGCAATTCCTTTTCTCTGCTACAGCCACTAAAACATTTTGTCGCCCCTACGGTGAAATTCATCACTGACCTTATTGCTACCATGAATACTACTACAGCCCCAAACGATCCATGCCCCGCTTATTGGATCAGAACGATGCGTGCTGAACTGAGCCCCACTCTAGCTTACATCATGCAACTCTCCTTCACAGCTGGATTCTTCCCAATATCTCTCAAGCAAACTTCCATACGCCCCCTCCTGAAAAACAATTAACTTGACCCAGCGAAAACAGACTCCTATCACCCAATCTCAAGTATACCCCTTCTAGCCAAAATCATTGAGAAGGTGGTCCAAATCCAATTGCAGCAACACATAGATATTTCAGCCCCACTTGATCCCTGCCAACACGGGTTCCGTGAGTCCCACGGTATAGAGACCCTACTCACACTACTTATCAACACCTTATCTAGAGGGATTGACAAAATTGAAAATGGTTTCATTCTCATCTTCCTTGATATTTCGGCGACATTTGATTCGGTTAACCATGTGCAACTTCTCCACCATCTTCAGGAGAAAGGAGTTCATGGTTCAGCTTGGGAATGGTGTAGATCCTACCTAACTAACCGCTAGCAACAGGTCCGGATAGGATCATCAACATCTGATCCTTTCCATCAACAACAGGGTGTACCTCAAGGATCCTCCTTCTCTGCTCTACTTTTCAACATATATAAGCAACCGATCTGTGACATCCGAGCATTCAATATATCCAGTCTGATCTATGCAGATGATGTCCTAATATTCACCCCAATAAGAATCAAGGACCCCGACTTCTCCCCAATAATCAAGTGCTTCAATGCGATTACGGACTGGCTCTTATCCCAGAATCTGCGAATAAACTTTAAGAAAACTGAGGTCCTATTCATAACCAGGAATAAGAACTTCTCTCCCCCCACAACATTGAAGGTGAGAGATGCGGAACTTCCATGTAAATCATCGATACGCTACCTGGGCGTCACCATAGATCAAGAACTAACCTTCAAAGATCACATAAAGCAGACTGTCAAATCCATCTACAATAAAATACGAATGCTAAAACACCTAAGACCTCTACTTGCCCCTAATGATTTCAGAACAATCTTCCAATCCCTTGTTATACCACATTTTGATTACGCCAACATCATCCTACATGGTCTTCCTAAGAGCACCCTCAATCCACTTCAATTGGCGATGAATACAGCTGCTCGCATCCTCTGCTGTATTTCCAGAAAAGACCACATCACTCCCATACTCATAGAGCTACACTGGCTACCCCTACAAGCCAGGATCACCTACAAGGCACTATTGTTATCTTTTAAAGCAATCAATCAGATATCCCCCCCTTCCCTCTCTTCACTCCCTACTAGCACTCCCACAAACAGGATAAGAAGGTCAGCAGCCGCTAATACCCTTGCTATACCAATTGAGTACACTAAATGTAACCAAGCAACCAGAGATAGGGCTTTCACTTTTTTTGCTCTGACCTGTTGGAACAATCTCCCATCTCACATCCGGTCAATAAAGGACCTCTCCCAGTTTAGAAAGGTCCTTAAACACTACCTATTCTGCCTGCACCTTGTCTGCCATAATCCAACGCCCCCTCTCCCCACTTCACAAATCACACACACAGCCTCTGACACTCCAACAACATAGCCCTGGTAGAACACAAAGCAGACCTTCCGCACACACAAAATGACCATAGACCACAAAGTTGTCTCCACTACGATTTTCAACATGCTACATGATCTGTAAATAGTGCACATGCGAAATATCCATTTTGTATATAGTTACCCCTGTTACTTTCCAAGTTACTGACCCTGTTGTATTAGAAACATAGAAACATAGAAACATGATGACAGAAAAAGACCACAAGGCCCATCTAGTCTGTCCTTCCATAACAACAACTACAACAGTCCACTTTCTACCTTTAGAGATCCTCTGTGTTGGTCCCATGCTTTTTTGAATTCAGTTACTGTCCTCATCTCTACCACCTCCACTGGGAGACTATTCCACGGATCCACTACTCTTTCCGTAAAGAAATATTTCCGCATATCACTCCTGAATCTATCTCCCTTCACCCTCATCCCATGTCCCCTCATAGCAGAACTTGCTTTCAATTGAAAGAGGCTCTCTCCCTGAACATTTATGCCACGAGGTATTTAAACATCTCAATCATATCACCTCTATCCCGCCTTTCCTCTAAGGTGTACATATTAAGATCCTTAAGTCTGTCCTCATATGCTTTATAATGAAGCCCATTAATCATTTTAGTAGCAACCCTCTGCACCGACTCCATCCTGTTCACATCCTTTTGAAGGTGCGGTCTCCAGAATTGCACACCATACTCCAAATGAGGTCGCACCAAAGACTTATACAGAGGTATTATCACCTCCTTTTTTCTGCTAGCCATTCCTCTCCGTATGCACCCAAGCATCCTTCTAGCTTTTGCCGTCGCCTTTTCTACCTGTTTAGCTACTTTAAGATCATCAGACACAACCACGCCTAGGTCCCGCTCTTCTTTAGTGGACAAAAGTACTTCACCTCCTATACTGTATTGCTCCCTTGGATTGCTGCAGCCCAAATGCATGACCTTACATTTTTTAACATTAAATCCCAGCTGCCAAATTCTAGACCATTCTTCAAGCTTAGCTAGATCCCTCCTCATGTTATCTACACCTTCCTGGGTGTCTACTCTATTACAGATTTTGGTATCATCCGCAAAGAGGCAAACCTTACCCGACAGCCCTTCCGCTATATCACTAACAAAGATGTTAAAAAGAATCGGACCAAGGACAGATCCCTGGGGCACACCACTGGTAACATCCTTCTCCTCAGAGTGAGCTCCATTTACTTGTACTCTTTGTCGCCTCCCACCCAACCAATTTCTAACCCAAGCAGTAACTTTAGGGTCCATCCCTAGGGTGCTCAGTTTGTTTATAAGTCACCTGTGAGGAACAGTGTCAAAGGCTTTACTGAAATCTAAATACACCACATCTAGAACTCTCCCTCGGTCCAACTCCCTGGTCACCCAGTCAAAGAAATCGATCAGATTTGTCTGACAAGACCTGCCTCTGGTGAATCCATGCTGCCTCGGATCCTGTAATCCGCCGGACTCCAGAAACCTCACTATTTTCTCTTTCAGCAGCGTTTCCAATAATTTACTCACCACTGAAGTTAAACTAACTGGCCTGTAGTTTTCAACCACATCCTTACTTCTGCTTTTGTGTAAAGGCACCACATGAGCCTCTCTCCAGTCCTTTGGCACCACTCCCGACTCCAACGAGGCATTGAAAAGGTCAGTCAGTGGAGTTGCTAGAACGTCCCCAAGTTCCCTCAGTATTCTAGGGTGTATCCCATCCGGTCCCATCGCTTTGTCTACTTTAAGTTGAGCTAGTTTCTCACGAACACAGTCTTCTGAAAATTGTTCAAGATGTCCCTCGCTTCTGTTCCTATTTGTGGGTGTTTTCTGAGGTCCTGCTTCTGGTTCTTCATCTGTGAACACAGAACAAAAATATTTGTTAAGCAATTCCGCTTTATCCTTATCAGCTTCTACATATTCCCCCCCTGCACCCTTGAGTCTGACAATACCACTTTTGCCCTTCCTCTTCTCACTAATATATCTGAAAAATGTCTTATCCCCCCATTTTATTGCATTGGCTATTTCCTCCTCCTTTTGAATCTTTGCCTTCTTGACTACTTTGCTAGCTTCTCTAAGTTTTTCCAAATACAGATGCCTGTCTTCCTCTCTCTGTGATCTCTTGTATTTCATGAAGGCCTCCCTCTTTTTCTTCACTTTTTCAGCTACTTCCTTTGAAAACCATAGTGGTCTCCTGTTCCTTTTGCCTTTATTTACCATTTTAACAAAAAGGTTGGTTGCCTTTAAAATACCCCCTTTCAGTTTTGCCCACTGTTTTTCTACATCCCCCAGCTGTTCCCATCCCACTAACGACTCCCTGAGGTATTGGCCCATCTTCGCAAAGTTAGTCTTCCTAAAGTCTAAGATCTTCACCTTGGAATGGATTCTAACAGCCCTAGTCCTAATACTGAACCACACCATCTGGTGGTCACTGGATGCAAAATGATCTCCCACTACATCAGAAACACTCTCACCATTGGTAAGCACCAAGTCCAGTATGGCCCCTTCACGTGTGGGGTCTGTTACCAATTGCCTGAATAGTTCTCCCTGTAGAGAATCCAGGATCTCCTTACTTCTAGATGATACTGCAGCAGGAATGTGCCAATCAACATCTGGCATATTGAAATCTCCTAGCAGTAGCACTTCCCCTTTCCTAGCAATGCTGCGTATGTCTTCAATTAACTCTCTGTCCACCTCTTCCTCTTGTGAGGGAGGTCTGTATATCACACCAATGCAAATAGATTTCTCTTTCCCTCTTTCTAGTTTAACCCACAATGCCTCCTCTCTCCCTTTTAAGCTCTGTAATTCCAAAGCTTTAATAGTAGTAATGTAAGCAAAAGATTGTTCTGATGCAAAATTTGTTATCTGTAAACTGCACTGATACCAAAGAGTGCGGTATATAAGAACTGTAAATAAATAAATAAATAAATATTCAGGCAATTGGTAACAGACCCCACACGTGAAGGGGCCATACTGGACTTGGTACTTACCAGTGGTGAAAGTGTTTCTGATGTTAGAGTGGGAGATCATTTTGCATCACCAGATGGTGTGGTTCAGTATTAGGAATAGGGCTGTTAGAATCCATTGAAAAGTGAGGGTCTTAGACTTTAGGAATATTAACTTTGCCAAGATGGGCCAATAGCTCAGAGAGTCGTTAGCGGGATGGGAACAGCTGGGGGATGTAGAAAAACAGTGGGTAAACCTGAAAGGGGATATTTTAAGGGCAACCAACCTTTTTGTTAAAATGGTAAATAAAGGTAAAAGGAAAAGGAAACTGCTATGGCTTTCAAAAGAAGTAGCTGAAAAGGTGAAGAAAAAGAGGGAGGCCTTCATGAAATACAAGAGATCATAGAGAGAGTAAGTCCCCTAGTCTTTCTATACTCTGATAGCGTAAACAATTGATCCACGTTTATCCGTTCCACTCCATTCATTAATTTATAGACCTCTATCATATCTCCCCTCAGCCGTCTCTTCTCCAGGCTAAAGAGCCCTAACCTTCTTAGCCTCTCTTCATAGGAGTAGCCTTCCATCCCCTTCACCAATTTGGTGGCTCTTCTCTGTACTTTTTCTAATAACTCTATGTCCTTTTTAAGATACGGTGACCAGAATTGCACACAATATTCAAGGTGCGGTTGTACCATGGAGCGATACAGAGGCATTATAACATCCTTTGTTTTATTCTCCATCCCTTTCCTTATGATACCTAGCATTCTATTTGCTTTCTTGGCCGCTGCTGCACACTGAGCGGAGGGTTTTAACATGTTATCCACGATAACTCCTAAATCTTTTTCCTGGGTGGTGGTTTCTAATGTGGAGCCTTGCATCGTGTAACTATAGTGTGGGTTGTTCTTTCCTAGGTGCATAACTTTGCACTTGTCCACATTAAATTTCATCTGCCATTTGGATGCCCAGTCTTCCAATTTATCCAGATCCTCCTGCAGTTTTCCACAATCCTCTTGGGTTTTAACAACTTTAAACAGTTTTGTGTCATCTGCAAATTTGATAACCTCACTAGTTATTCCCTTTTCCAGGTCATTTATGAATATGTCAAAAAGCAGCGGACCCAGTACAGATCCCTGGGGTACTCCACTATTCACCTTTTTCCATTGGGAATATTGGCCATTTAGCCCTACCCTCTGCTTTCTATCTTTTAACCAGTTCCCGATCCACAATAGTACACTGCCTCCTATCCCATGACTTTTTAGCTTCGCCAAAAGTCTCTGATGGGGGACTTTGTCAAAAGCTTTCTGAAAGTCCAGATACACTATATCAACCGACTCACCTTTGTCTTCCTGTTTATGCACACCTTCAAAAAAACATATCAGATTAGTAAGACAAGATCTTCCTTGTCTAAAGCCATGTTGGCTGTCTCCCATTAGGCCATGACTATTGTGGTGGTCGCGCCCCTACCAGGCGGTTGCCTAGTAGGGACGGGAAGCCATCTCAATTCCTCTTTCCCAAGGATTGTAGTTGTGCCAAGGAGATTATGAACCGAGTGGTTGTTTTAAAGCACACAGGAATTTTATTAGCATCTGTGTCAAAATGGTTGACAAAAATCTTCAAAGCAAATGTACACATTCAGGTCAAAGCAAAATACAGGATTATTCTTCTCCTCTTAAGGTAACACTTGTAACCAGTGTTGCAATAAAGATATTTACACAAGCTTCACTTCTTTCCTTTTTCAGGCTTCCATTACTCAGCCTTCATGCACACATTACAGTCCATCTCAGAACAAACTGAAGTAAGATCACTTTCTTGGCCTGCTACTTCCATGCTTTCAACTGAGCTGTAACTTGGCAATGCTTGTAATCGTTCTGGCAGTTTATCCTTAATATTCTTTAGCAGATTAAATAGCCTATGCCACTGAATGACCCTTTCTCCTTGTGGTAGGATTTCACTGGGCTTTTCCTGTTCAGTGTCCCTGGCAAAACCCTTACTCCTATTCCGGGTTTTCCTAGGCTTTAACCTCTCTTCTGAATCAGAGCATGTAACACAGGGTTTAGGCTTTATGGCTTTATCTCTCCTACCTTGGAGTCTGGTTGCAGCACCTTCCTGGCTGAGGCTTCTCCGGCTTGGCACTCCCTCTGTCTCTGAGCTAGACAGTGACTCAGGGTAAGCTCTCCACTTCCCTTCCTGGGGCTTCTGCTGCCTGCAGATAGACCCTTCCTCCGGTGAGTCTAAGCACTCTTGCCTTAGCTTCCTTAAAGCCAACCTTTTCTCTTTCTCCCTGTAGCCAGTCTGTTTGGTCCTTTGCCTGGAACCTTCCCTGTAGCTTCCTGGGCTGCAGTGCTGGCTGCTCTTGTCTCTGCTGCTACTCACTTTGTATCTGCTTCTTTCATGGTTGCTGGTTCTGCTGTGTTTGCTTTCTTCTGCCTTTCTGGAGTTCCTTGGCTTCCTGGAGTTCCTGGCCTTTCTGCCTTCCCAGGCCCTTCTGCTCACTTTATTTGTTCTCTCAAACTTAAACGCTGAGCAGGGCAACTCCCTTCCTGACTCCACCCACTTGTACCTCCTACTCTTGCCTGAGGTTGTCATGAGGTCTGGGAGTGGCTTAAACCTAGCACTACCCTCTTGGTTTCTCTCAGGGATTCTGCTGTGATGTATGTGTTCTAGTGAACCCATCCCCCGAGCAGAAGAAAAAGTTCTTCTTTCTCCTTTATTTTCATGCTGGGCTGCCTCCTCCTCACCACACTATCTACATGCTGTGTAATTTTGTTCTTTATGATGGTTTCTACCATTTTCCCTGGTACTGACGTCAGGCTCACCGGTCTGTAATTTCCTGGGTCACCCCTGGAACCCTTTTTAAAAATTGGTGTTACGTTGGCGACTCTCCAATCTTCAGGTATTACAGATGATTTTAATGAAAGTTCACAGATTACCAATAGCAGGTCTGCAATCTCATATTTCAGTTCTTTCAACACTCTGGGATGTATACCATCCGGTCCAGGTGATTTGCTACTATTCAGTTTATCAAATAGTTGTAATATATCTTCCTGGTGTAGCGATATTTCTCTCAATTCCTCTGCAGTATCACCTTTAAATACCACTTCAGTCTTGGGTAACATCCCTACATCTTCCTCAGTAAAGACTGAAGCAAAGAATTCATTCAGTCTCTCTGCTATAGCCTTGTTTCCTCTTACTGCCCCTTTTACCCCTCTATCATCTAATGGTCCAATTGACTCTCTCACAGGCCTTTTGCTACGAATGTACTTGAAAAAGTCTTTATTTCGTGTTTTTGCTTCCGTAGCAAGTTTCTTCTCAAATTCCCGCTTTGCCTGCCTTATCAATGCTTTGCATTTAACTTGCATTTAACGGCACTTCCTCCACCCAATCGGGACACATCTGAGGGCTTTAAAAGCTCGCGCCAACAAGCGCGTGGTCCTCTGCACTCCCGACACCATCCACAGCTCTCCCCAGCCCGGGGATAGAGCCTCCGGCATCAAGAGCAGCAGCGGCAGCAGCGGCACTTCCTCCACCCAATCGGGACACATCTGAGGGCTTTAAAAGCTCGCGCCAACAAGCGCGTGGTCCTCTGCACTCCCGACACCATCCACAGCTCTCCCCAGCCCGGGGATAGAGCCTCCGGCATCAAGAGCAGCAGCGGCAGCAGCGGCACTTCCTCCACCCAATCGGGACACATCTGAGGGCTTTAAAAGCTCGCGCCAACAAGCGCGTGGTCCTCTGCACTCCCGACACCATCCACAGCTCTCCCCAGCCCGGGGATAGAGCCTCCGGCATCAAGAGCAGCAGCGGCAGCAGCGGCACTTCCTCCACCCAATCGGGACACATCTGAGGGCTTTAAAAGCTCGCGCCAACAAGCGCGTGGTCCTCTGCACTCCCGACACCATCCACAGCTCTCCCCAGCCCGGGGATAGAGCCTCCGGCATCAAGAGCAGCAGCGGCAGCAGCGGCACTTCCTCCACCCAATCGGGACACATCTGAGGGCTTTAAAAGCTCGCGCCAACAAGCGCGTGGTCCTCTGCACTCCCGACACCATCCACAGCTCTCCCCAGCCCGGGGATAGAGCCTCCGGCATCAAGAGCAGCAGCGGCAGCAGCGGCACTTCCTCCACCCAATCGGGACACATCTGAGGGCTTTAAAAGCTCGCGCCAACAAGCGCGCCCGCGCCTTGCGGGCCCGCGCCTGAGGGCCGCGCAAGAGGGCCCTTTGGCACGGCCCTTAGGCTAAGGCGCTTAACCGGCACTCTGAAAACGAAAAAAAGGTAGAAACTCTCCAAGTGGAGCAAATACCGCCAAGATCCCCTAGAGTTGAACTCGCGCACCGCAGAAACTCAAACACAGTCAACTCCACAAAAGAAACAACGAAATAGCATCGTGAAACCTCTCTAACCCAACTTAGCAACGAGTGGTTCATCTCCTCCAACGATCTCAACAATCGCAAGTATACCATATATCATAGACATATGATACATTAATGGACACCGTGAAAGACATCCCTAAATCAATATCTAGTTTATAACAATAGTTGTTAATAGTCCCACAAAGAACACTACAAATACTGTTGTCAGTAGAAATATAATTACCGCTGTTAGTAACACTATAGTGTTATTCTCAGTAATGTTGACAGAAGCACAATAATTTACTGTTAGCAGTAACACTATAGGTACTTTCAATTTGTTTTTACTTGCAGCCACTATTTGTAACTGTTTTCTCATAACTGACAATTGTCTTCTCAGAATGTCTTCTCAGATGTTTTTGATCTTTTACTGTTATCTCATACCTGACAATTTTTCACTGTATAGCAACTGTTCACAGCAATTAGCGATTGCAGCAACTTAATCACTATAGTCAGTAACCCCACGATCTTCTCACATATCACAACTGTTTTTCAACATATAGTAATTGTTCTCAGTACCTAGCAACTGCTACAACATAATATCTATTGTCAATAGATTTACACCTATATTCTACTACCAGTAACATCATTTGTAGACACTGTGCAATCTTTCACTGTCATATTACAGCACATTTCACAGCTCACTCCTGAAGAATCATGGATCTCACAAAGTATCAATCTTACCTTCTTATCATTATACTAACCATTCACTTAGTTCACAACATCCATGCATACAAACCTATTCATGCACCATACAATACCATTCCCATCATTCAAAGCACACACAAAAACACACTTCAACCATACCCATATACATTCAACCAAACTCACCGTCCAAATGCTCCCAGACATGCAAGATTAATACAAATAAATCTCCAACCAGATAAACCTACAAACAGAATTCCTAACTCAAACACCATCAAAAAATTCATTCTTATAAATGCAAGATCCATACGAAATAAAATATCACTAATAAATGACATAATCACTGATAAAAAGCCTGATATCCTTCTTATCACGGAGACATGGCTCTCACCTACAGACTCAATCCTCCTAAATCAACTTAACACGAACCAGTACGACCTATTCAACTGCCACCGAGAAGCAAAAAGGGGAGGCGGAGCCCTTATCATCACAAAAAAAGAACTCAAATACTCACTAACAAGTATGAATAACATTGACAGTATGGACATCATAAATATAGAGAATAAAACCCTTGCAATATCTCTTATCTACAGACCCCCCTCAGCGGACCACAAAAATCTTACGCCCATCCTAGACCTTGCATGTACAGCTTCGCAGAAAAAACCACTTATCATATTAGGAGACCTAAACCTTCCTTCGCTCAACCAACAACACACTTCCAACTTTATGGATGCCATGAAAGAAATGGGTTACAACCAAATCATACAGACTCCCACTCACATAAAAGGAAATACACTAGACCTTGTATTCATTCCCATACCATTCAATAAACATAAACTCCAATCATCACCCCTTATTACAGAAGTACCATGGTCAGATCACCATTTAATAACCTTCACACTAAACTCACTACCTAACAACAACACTGAAACAACTCCTACACATTATAAATCCCGTTTTGCCCACTGTAACAAAGATACCTTCCTAAATACTGTATTACCCAACTTCACAAATAACTCGACAGAAGTCAACACCTTAATAGACCAATGGAACTCAATAATAAAAGAAGCAGCCACTCCCAAACAAGCTAATCCAAAACAATTCATAAAAAAACAATCAGAAAAATGGTTCAATAAAGACCTTTCTAACCTAAAAAAGCAACTAAGAAAACAAGAAAAACGATGGCGGAAAGATAAAACGAGCGATAATAAAGATCAATACATGAATCTCCTCAACAAATACAAGGACACAATTAATAAATCAAAAAGAGAATACCATACAAAAATGATAAACATGGCAGTCAACCGCCCAAGAGAACTATTCACAATTATAAAAGCACTAACAAAAACCCAAACAACAGAACCAGAACAAACAACAATAAGTGCACAAACCCTTGCAACTCATTTTGCTAATAAACTAAAAAATAATTCATCTAGCACAACCATAACTACGCTCACAGACATAGAAACAAAAAATACATGGACAACCTTCCAAAACATTGATCACAAACACCTGATCAATGTAATATCAATGATCAACACCACTACCTCCCCCCTTGATCCATGCCCCGTATCATGGATAAAGAACACCAAAGCTGATCTTGCTATCCATATACTAAATATAGTGAACCAATCACTATCACAAGGTATCATGCCTGAAGCACTAAAACTTACCTCCTTACGCCCAATAGTAAAAAATAATAAACTCAATCCGAAAGACCCGAACTCCTACAGACCAATAGCCAGCATACCATTTATTGCCAAAATAATAGAAAAAATAATACAGATACAACTACAAGACTTTATTGACACTCATGCTCCACTTGACTCACACCAATTCGGCTTCAGACCATCCCACGGAGTCGAGACCCTACTAATAACACTTATGAACGACCTCATCAAAGGCACTGACTCACACAACCAAGGATACATCCTCATATTCATTGATATAACTGGAGCCTTTGACAATGTACACCACAACACACTCATTAATAGACTCCTAAACCTAGGAATAGGTGGAACAATTCTGCAATGGTTCATATCATATATCACAAACAGATCGATACGCGTTAAATTAGGCCAAACCACCTCAGAGCCCTTCACACAAGGACAAGGTATCCCACAAGGCTCGGCACTATCTGCCCTTCTTTTCAACCTGTATCTTCAACCCATCACAAATATATTTAAAAAATATAAAGTAAACCACTACATATATGCTGACGATATCATGCTCACCCTACCGATAAACACAAATAATCCCACATACCAGAAATTACTAGACTGTATCAGTGAAGCAAATACTTGGTTAGAAAACAATAATCTCAGCATCAACCTAAAAAAACTGAAGCAATGATAGTATCAAGAAAACCAGACTCTAATCTCCCTGAAACTATAACAATTAACAACACAATAATCCCAGTTAAAAAAGAAGTAAAATACCTAGGCATTATAATAGACCACACACTTAGTATGCTTCCTCATATAAAACAAACAGTGAAAACCATATTCTATAAACTTAGGATCACCCAACACTTAAGACCACTACTTGACACACATGACTTCAGATCTGTCATCAGCACACTTATCACTCCTCATTTCGACTATTGCAATAGCATACTTATTGGCCTCCCTCTTACAAGCACCAACCTACTCCAAAGAGCTCAAAACATCTGTGCTCGAGTAACAGCACAAGCCCGCCTCGCTGACCACATAACTCCCGTATTAGCCGAACTACACTGGCTTCCCATAAATAGTAGAATAACATACAAAATACTCCTAACCACATTTAAAATAACAAACGGCATCTCACCCTCACATTTAACCACTCTGATTCAAGCTCCAAAAGAAATTAGAACCCGCAGACAAAACGCAACCTACTCACTAGAAATAAAAAAATCCATCCGGAAAACAAAGAAGACCACAAGCTCAAGAGCCTTCTCTTATGCAGCCCCCACCCTATGGAATAAACTCCCGCTAGAACTCCGCAAAATAAAAGATCTTCAAACATTTCGGAAAGAACTGAAGACATTTCTATTTAAAGAACACTTCACAAATTTAAATGAATCCTATCCACCCAACACACCACACAACCATAACAATCCTCCTTAACTACAGCTCAACAAGCCTCAACACTCACTACATTTAAGAAACAAAGCTTAATTTAACAAAGAATCAATGTAAATAGCCAAAGCATTACTAGCTAATGTTAAAATGTATATAGTTCTGTAACAATAATCCATGTTAAACTGTATTTAGTTCTGTAACAATGTTCCATGTTATCGTTTATCATGTTAACTGTACATAGTTATGAAAAAAAACGATGTTCTATGTAAAACCATGTTCACTAAATGTTGCCTGTAAACCGCCTTTGATCTTTGGAAAAAGCGGTATAGAAATAAGCATAAATAAATAAAATAAATAAATAAACTTGCCAGTGCTTGTGCTGTTTCCAGTTTTCATCATTTGGCTCTTTTTTCCATTTCCTGAAGGTTGCTTTTTTGGCAGCAACAGCCTCTCTGACCTCACCTTTAAACCATGCTGGCAGTTTTTTGGACTTTCTTCCACTTTTCCTAATGCGTGGAATACAGCTGGTCTGGGCTTCGAGGATAGTATTTTTAAATAACACTCAAGCTTGCTGTAAGTCTTTAACCTTTGGAACCGCTCCTTTTAGTTTTTTCCTAACTATATTCCTCATTCTATCATAGTCTCCCTTTTGAAAGTTAAAAGGTAGTACTGTGGATGCCTTTACTATCTGTCCTCCACTAATTAAATCAAACATGATCATACTATGATCACTATTGCCAAGTGGTCCCAACACCCTTATTTCTTGCACCAGATCTGGCGTTCCACTAAGGACTAGGTCCAGTATGGCTTCCCCTCTGGTCGGTTCATGAACCAGCTGCTCCAAGAAGAAGTCATTTATTCCATCTAGAATCTTTATCTCTTTAGCTTGTCCTGCTGTGACACTGACCCAGTCGATACCGGGGTAATTGAAATGACCCATTATTACTACTCTGTTGTGACTTTTGTTAGCTTCCTTGATTTCTTTGAGCATTTCATCATCCATTTGTTCATTCTGGCCAGGCGGTCGATAGTATACTCCAACTGCCATCACCTTCCCCTTCATAAATGGAATTTCAATCCATAGAGATTCTACAGCAAATTTTGTTCCCTGCAAAATTTTAATCCTTTCTGACTCAATGCCCTCTCTAACATAGAGCGCAACCACTCCACCAATTTGATCAGCTCTATCATTACGATATAGTGTGTATCCAGGTATCACAGTGTCCCACTGGTTATCCTCCTTCCACCATGTCTCTGAGAGTGCAATAATATCTAACCTTTCATTTAGTGCTATATATTCTAACTCTCCCATCTTATTGTTTAGACTTCTAGCATTGGCATACAAGCATTTTAGAGACTGTATTTTATTCATATTAATCTGGCTATTGGTAGGCAGGGGTAATTTGGAATCTTTATGCTCTGTCTGCTCCTTACTCAAGGGCATTTGGGCTACTATACTCCCTTTTGGAACCTCACTGCTTTTGGTAGTATCCTTCAAGGATACCTTTGTCCGAACCATGCACTCCTGGGTGACTGTCGGCTTTCCCCTAATTTCTAGTTTAAAAGCTTCTCTATCTCTTTTTTAAAGGTTAATGCCAGCAGTCTGGTCCCATCCTGATTAAGGTGAAGCCCATCCCTTCGGAAGAGCCCCCCCTTTCCCCAGAATGTTCCCCAGTTCCTAACAAATCCAAAACCCTCATCCTTGCACCATTGTCTCATCCACGCATTGAGACTCCGGAGCTCTGCCTGTCTTGTGGGTCCTGCACGTGGAACAGGAAGTATTTCGGAGAACGCTATCCTGGAAGTTCTGGATTTCAACTTCCTACCTAAAAGCTTAAATTTAGCCTCCAGAACTTCCCTACCACATTTTCCTATGTCATTGGTACCAACATGTACGAAGACAGCAGACTCCTCCCCAGCACTATCTATTTTTTTATTTTATTTATTTTATACACATTTATATACCGCATCTTCCAAAGTTCAGTTGCGGTTTACAATGAACAAATAATTAACAAATCAAGTTTGTTTTACAGTGAACATCATATTATAACATAACATATTTACAAGGAACATCATAATATAAATAGAATATATAGTCTAAACAGTGAGAAATAATACAGAACAGAGTAAACTATGTTGTTGTTGTTAAGTGCCGTCGAGTCGGAGTCGACTCATGGCGACCCTCTGGATAGCTATCCTAAATTGTGTTCGGTCTTCAGTCAGGCGGCTCATTGTTGACAGACTGGTACCCGTAGCTGCTGTTATTGTAGCAATCCATCTCATTGCTGGCCTTCCTCTTTTGCGTTGACCTTCTATCTTGCCAAGCATGATGTCTTTCTCTAATGATCTCTCTCTTCGCATGATGTGTCCGAAGTATGAAAGTCGAAGTCTTGTCATCTGAGCTTCTAAAGAAAGCTTAGGTTTGATCTCTTCTAGTACCGACTGGTTTGTTCTTCGGGCAGTCCATGGTATACACAGTATTCGCCGCCAGCACCATAATTCAAAGGCATCAATTTTCTTCCTGTCTGTCTTTTTCACTGTCCAGCTTTCACATCCATATGATGTTATTGAAAATACCATGGCTTGAACAAGTCGAATCTTTGTATGGAGAGAGAAATCTCTGCTCTTGAGAATCTTATCTAGGTCTTTCATAGCCATTCTGCCAAGAGCAATGCGTCGTCTGATTTCTTGACTGCTTGTTGCTTCTTTATTGATAGTTGATCCAAGTAGGTTAAAGTTGTTCACGATTTCAATTTCTTCTCCTTCAACGATGAACCTGTTGATTATGCCAGTTGTCATGATCTTTGTCTTCTTTACATTAAGGTGCAGGCCCATTTTGAGACTATGTTCTTTGATTGTGAGAAGCAAATGTTTCAGATCATCTTCACTTTCAGCCAGTAATGTGGTATCATCAGCATAGCGAAGGTTGTTGATGAGTCTTCCACCAATCTTCACACCTCTGTTGTCTTCATACAGTCCTGCTTCTCTGATGATTTGTTCTGCATATAAATTAAACAGGTAGGGGGAAAGTATGCAGCCTTGTCTTACACCTTTGCTTATTTTAAACCATTCTGTTTCTCCTTGTTCCGTTCGAACTGTTGCTTCTTGATCAATGTACAGATTACGCAAGAGAACGATCAGGTGTTCTGGTATACCCATGCTTCTTAATGTGGCCCAGAGTTTCTCATGGTTTACACAGTCAAAAGCCTTGCTATAGTCGATAAAGCACAAATAGATATCCTTTTGGTATTCTTTAGTCTTTTCAAGGATCCATCTCACATCCGCAATGATGTCTCTCGTTCCTCGCCCTTTCCTGAACCCTGCTTGCACTTCAGGTAGTTCTTGTTCTAGGTATGGCTGTAGTCTCTTTTGAATAATCTTCAGTAGAATCTTGCTGGCATGTGGGATCAGAGCGATTGTGCGATAATTTCCACAGTCAGTTGGATCACCTTTCTTTAGTATTGGTATAAACACAGATCTTTTCCAGTCAGTTGGCCATGATGTTGTCTTCCATATTTCTTGGCAGAGCCTTGTAAGTACGGTAACAGCTGCATCAGATTGCTGCAATACTTCTATGGGAATGCTATCAATGCCTGGTGCTTTGTTCTTTGATAAGGCTTTCAATGCTGCTTCAACTTCTTCTTTCATCACCAATGGTTCCTGATCATAAGGTATAGGTTGAAACGGCTGTTGGTCCACTTGATCTTTATCATATAAAAACTCTGTATATTCCTTCCACCTTTTCTTGATCTTCTCAGCATCATTCAACATAGAACCTTGAGCATCTTGTAACATTCCAATTCGAGGCTGGAACTTTTTCTTTAACTCTCGCAGCTTTAGGAAAGCCGATCTTTTTCTTCCTCTAATAGTTTCTGCTTCTATTTCCTTGCTAGTGTCATTGTAGTACTTTTCCTTGTCCTGTCTTGCTGCACGTTGGAAATCTCTGTTGAGTTCTGCGATTGTCTTTCTTTCTCCTTTGGCTTTAGCTTCTCTGCGTTTCTGGGCAATTTTCAGAGTTTCTTTCTTCCGTCATCCATTTTGGCCGTTTTTGCTTTTTCACCTTTTGTAGAGACTTCTCACTTTCTTCCAGCACAACCTTCTTGATGTCATTCCACAACTCTTCCGGAGCTCTGTCATTTGTATCTAAGGCAGCAAATCGATTTTGCAGGCAGTCTTTAAATTCCAGTGGTATATTCGCAAGGTCATATTTTGGTGCATTCATGAGTGGTTTGCTCTTTTTCAACTTTAGCTTGAGTTTGCATACTAGTAGTTGATGATCTGTACCACAGTCAGCTCCAGGTTTTGTCTTTGTTGATGTTACAGAGCTTTTCCATCGTTGACTTCCACAGATGTAGTCAATTTGATTTTTATACAATCCATTGGGTGTACAGTCGTCGCTTGTGTTGCTGAAATTCTATCAATCTTTCTCCAGCTTCATTTCTGTTGCCAAGTCCATATTTTCCAACTACTTTGCCTTCTTCTTTGTTGCCAACTTTTGCGTTCCAGTCACCCATGACTATCAGGATATCCTGTTTGCATGTTCTGTCAATTTCAGCTTGTACTTGTTCATAGAGCTCTTCAATTTCATTCTCTTCTGCAGCTGTTGTTGGGGCATATACTTGAATTATAGTTGTGTTGATAGGCAATCCTCGTAGACGAATAGAGATTAAGCGTTCGCTGACTGCATTGTATTTCATTACAGTTCTTGCAAGTTTCTTCTTTATTATAAATGCAACACCATTTCTTCTTTGTCTTTCATTTCCAGCATAGTAGACCATGTGATCATCTGATGCAAAGTGCCCGATGCCAGTCCATTTCAGTTCGCTGACACCCAACAGATCAAGTTGTACACGTTCCATTTCATTCTTGACCACTTCCAACTTCCCTTGGTTCATGCTTCGTACGTTCCATGTTCCAATGTGTAAGACATCTTTACAGCTTCTGACTCTCATTTCATGCGCAGCTACATCAGCAGTCAGACTTCCCGAAGGCTTTGATCCAACCACATCATAAATGCTGGCTTTACTCTGAAAAGTCTTCAGCTCTTCCCCAGTAGCTAGTTGAGTGCCTTCCGACCTGGGAGTCTCATCTTCCAGCACCATAGCACAATTTGTTTTGTTGTAACTATCCATTGGGTTTTCATGGCAAGATACAGAAGTAGATTGCCGGGCCTTCCTTCCGCGCAGTTTAAGTTTGGTGTTGTTGCCGTTGTCACAGAAATGTGATCCTCCGCCGTCAACACTATCCCATTCTGCTGCTGCCCAGATGGGTGGTTTGTCTTCGTCTGGCACCTCAGCTGAGACCTGTCCATCTTGGGAGACCCTGCCAGTAGTTAAACTACCGATAGTTTAGCTCTCAGCATCACTGATGCACACAAGCCCTCACAGCACGACAAGCTGCAAACCAAGTGAGAGGAGTAAACTATATACAGTTTTATATATGTATATATATACATGGAAGTAAAAGGACATAAGTTGTGAAATCATTATGAGTGTGTGTTGTCAGTGTAGGTTAAGTGTTTTTTTGCTTGATGCAGATAGGTGCCTGTTTAACCTTTGTCTAAGGCAGGTGATGAGTTGTCTATGTTATAGTGTTTGGTGAACAGATAAGTTTTCAGTTTTTTACGGAGTTCCATGATCTCCATTAGTGTTCGTAGTTCTTCTGGGAGTGAATTCCAAGTTGTTGGGGCTATGTGGGAAAAGGCTCTGTTATTTGTTGATTTATGGGCTCTTGTGTAATCTTTCGGGATCTTTAATCTGTTCATTTGTCCTTTTCTGTGTGTGGGCTTAGATGGTTCTTTGTTTATTAAGTTGCATAGCATAGTTGGGACATATCATATAAGGCCTTGAATGAGGTTATTATTGTTTTATAGATTATTCTACTTTGAATTGGCAGCCAATGGAGGGAGGCTAGTATTGGTGATGTGTGTTGGAATGAGTTGATTTTCAGTATAATTCTGGCCGCTGCGTTTTGCGCTAATTGCAATCGTTTGATGTTTTGTTTAGATATGCCTATTAGAATTAGATTGGCAAAGTCAAAATGTGGAGTTATGGTGGCTTGGATTATGTTGATAAAGTCTTGCGTAGATACTAACGGACGAAGTTGTTTGAGGGTTTTGAGTTTGAAATAGATTTTCTTTATGGTATTGCTAATGTGTGTATCCATTGTAAGGTGTGTGTCTAGTATAACGCCTAGATATCTTATTTCATTTTTTATTTTAATTTCTTGGTTTTGTAGTCTTATGTGTGTTGGGGGGATATAAGATTTGTTCTTAGTCACGATTAGAACTTCAGTTTTAGGGGCTTGTTTACAAAGCCGTGGTAGCGGTTCGCGATCGTTATCGGAGCCGCGGCCCCATTGATTTCAATGGGGCTGCGGCTCCAATAACGATCGCAAATCGCTACCGCGGCTTTGTAAACAAGCCCCTTAGTGTGGTTTATGTGGAGGTTTTGTGCTTTTAGCCAGGTTGTAATTTCATTATAGCAGTCTGATAGGATTTGTAGAGGTAGATTGGGTATCGTGAATGGGATATACATCATTATATCGTCTGCGTATAGATGATATTTTACCCCAAATTTTTTGAATATGTTGCAGACTGGTTTTATGTATATATTGAAAAGCAGTGCTGACAGCGCTGAACCTTGTGGTAAACCAATTTCTTGTTTATATGTGGTTGAATTTTGATTTCCTACTCTAACATTTTGCGTTCTATTATTTAGGTAGGATGAGAACCATTTATGTACTGTGGAGTTTAAGCCTATTTGTCTCAAGTTGTTGAGCATTATGGTGTGGTGTACGCTATCGAACGCAGCTGAAATATCAATGAAAAGTAGAATGAAGGCCTGGTTATGGTTGTCAATCCCTCTTAGGAGTGCATCTATTGAAACTGTGAGGAGTGTGTCCACTCCATGGCGGGGCCGAAAGCCATATTGTTGCTCATCTAGTGGGTAAGAGGAGTCTAGGAAGTCCTGTGTCTGTAGCTGAACCACTTTTTCAATTATTTTAGCCAAAAATGGTATGCTTGATATGGGTCTATATGATGTAGGCATAGTTTTATCAAGTTTGCTGTTCTTGAGGATTGGCCGTATTTGTGCATGTTTGAGTGATGGTGGGAGATAACCTTGGGTTAGGGAGAGGTTCACTATTGAGAGAATGTATGGTAATAAAATTGGTAGTGTATTTTTTATCCATGTTACTGGACATGGATCTAAATATGATGTTGTGGTATTGAGACTGATGATGATGTTTTTTAGTGTCTCTTTAGTTATAGGATTAAACTCTAACCATTCATCTGATGGCTGGTGTGATAAGTTAATAATGTCAATAGACATTGACGGTAGTTTTGCTTTATTTTGATAATGGTGGGCTAAGGTTTGAACTGAGATGTCAGTAATTTCGCTGTCAGAATTTTGTGGGTTGGTTAGGTTTCTGATAATGGTGAATAACTCTCTTGGCCTATTATATGATTTTGATAGTATTTTAGCATAATATTCTTTTTTTATGCTGTCCAGGGTTTCTTTGCATTTGGTGAGGTGGGTATTGTATATTTCTTTGTGTATTGTCAATTTAGATTTGCGCCAATTGTGTTCTAGTTTTCTAAGATTCCGTTTCATTTGTTTTAGTGTATTATTGAACCATGGTTTGGTTTTATTCTCTGGGTAAATGATCTTTTTGTGTACGTAATTAATTTTGGCTGCATTGTTGATGGTATCATTCCAGTTCATGATAGTGTCATCTAAATTCGTTGCAGGTGATAAGAGGTGGGGGATTGTTAAGTCAATAAATTCTTCATTGTTGAACTTCCTAAATCTTGTGGTTGGGACATTTCTAGAGTGTTTGTTAGTCCCAGTGACTGGATATGTAAGAATTAATTTGATGATGTAGTGATCAGACCAGGGTATCTGTGTACATTCAACTGTATTTGGATTGATTAGTTTGGAGAGTGTATTAGGGATAAGGACAAGATCGAGAGTTCCACCTTTTATGTGTGTAGATTTGTCTATTATCTGATGATATTCCATGTCTGTTATGGTATCAAGGAATAGTTTAGAGTCTTTTGTTGGTAGTGAGGGGAGATTGAAATCTCCTAGCATGATTATAGGGTGTTGTTCAGTGGAAGAGCTAAGTAGTTCAATAAAGGCGTCAAGGCAGTCTGGCTTTTGGTCTGGGGGTCTATATACTAAGCAAAGTTTCATGGGACCAATTTTTATTAATAATGTATCTATGTTGTTGGAGATGTTTGATTGTATTGCTTTGGCACTTAGTACCTTTTTCGTCATCATTAGTACGCCTCCGCCTTTCTTATTGGTTCTATGTTTATAGAAAGTGTCATATTCTTCATTATTAAGTTGATTTATGTAGACTGTGTCGGTATCAGAGAGCCAGGTTTCAGTAACACATAATATGTCTGGATTTAGGTCAGTTATTAAGTCATTAAATATGGGCAGCTTATTTTTCATCGAGCGTGCATTGATAAGGATGCATGAAAGGGATGTAGTGTTATTTGTACATGTTCCCTTGGTTATTTGATGTAGGTTTGTTTGTTTTATGTGGATTAGTCTCTGGATATTTGGTCTAGGATGGTTGTTTGTATAAATGTGTCCAATATTGTAGTTGTTTCGGGTGTGTGTGTGAATTATGGGAATTTGTTTTAAGATTTATGCTGTTTAGGCTTAGAGTTAGGTCAATGGTTAGTATTGCTAAGGCAATACCGATATAAAATAGTTTCATTAGCATAATGTTTGTATGTGTCATTTTTTTATTTTAGATGAGCTGCTGTTAGTGGGGCTAAGCTGTTGTGTACCAGGGTAGTAATATGAGGGAATAAGACTATAACTAGGAGGGTGTGTTATGCAGAAGTTGAAATGGTAGCTACTGGAAGCAGTATTAATCTTAATCAATGAAAGCTACTGGCCACAGTATATAAATGTGAACAAGTTACTTACAACAGTACTAATTGATGATAATATACTACTGGCAACAGTAATAAGTGTATAGAGTTACTTACTAGCTGACTACTGACAACTGATCTGAATAATGGAATACTACTGGCAACAGTAATGTATAATGAAATACTACTGGCAACAGTAATGTAGAGAGAACTTGTGAGGTATTAGATTTTGGAGTCAGTATCAATTGTTACAACAAATTAACTCGACTTTAAGTAGCTTATGTATACTATTTTGGTAACAATGTAAATCAATTAGGCTGCTCAGGTAAAATAATATCAGGCAGTATTGGATTTATATTCAGAACAATGTCCAAAATGCAATTTGTGTTAGCAGTGGTATAGTATTGCTGTGATATATTTTACTGACAACATTAATTGGTGCCAACTGGTTATACACTATATGATCCTATCTAGGCGGTGCATGAGGTCTGCTACCTTCGCACCAGGCAGGCATGTTACCAGGCGATCCTCACGTCCACCAGCCACCCAGCTATCTACATTCCTAATGATTGAATCACCAACTATAACAGCTGTCCTGACCCTCCCCTCATGGGGACATGGCCCTGGAGAAACGTCCTCGGTGCGAGAGGGTTTTACATCACCTGGAGGACAGGTCCTAGTTACAGGATCACTTCCTGCCACACCAGGGTGATGCTCTCCTGTCACGTGACCTCTCTCCTCCATGGCATGTAGGTCTCGTCCATGTACTTCTCTGTATTTCTTATGTCTTCCAGGTCTGCTACTCTAGCCTCTAGAGAATGGACTCGTTCCCTGAGAGCAAAGAGTTCTTTGCACTTAGTGCATACGTAAGACCTCTCACCAACTGGGAGAAAATCATACATGTGACACTCAATGCAAAAGACCGGAGAACCCCCATCTCGTTGCTGGACTTCTGTCTGCATCTTAGTTTAAAGCTTGTGTTTAGGTCTTTTAAATTCTGTATATAATAAGGATTGGTGTGGATGCTTATACCAATAAAAGTGTTATCTAATACCCCTAATACACCTTGTGTACCTGAAGCTTAAGTAATTAATCTCAGGTCCTCTGTGTATGACTGATTTGGATAACGAGCTGCACCTGAGAGCAGCCCCTTTCCTCTAAGATGTGCAAGTACCTATAAAACTACAATTACCCCAGGGGTGGGTGGGTGCTGGGGAGGGAGGGAGATAAGTCCTATTAAAGAGGGCAGTTACAAGGTACCCTGTCCTGAACCCTCAGCAGGGGGGAAGGGGGTACCACACAAAGCCCAGTTAGTTGAGAGAGGCAAGGTAAGTTATAGCTGAGAAGGCTGAACTAGCACACCACTAAGACAAACAATAAATAATTAAATAAACAGTTAGACAAACAATAAATAATTAATAAACAGCTAGAACTCACAGCAAGGTGTCAAAGGAGACAAATATCCACTTCTCTAGCAGAGCACTGTAAAAAGCACTGCTCTTCTCTGATCAGAGAAAAGCAGACTAAAACAGACTATGCACACGTGGAGGAAACAGGAAGAAGGCTACACAATACCTCAGCAGGGGGGGGGAGGGGGAGGATTCACTCAGGCAGGCTAGGACAGGAAAAAAAAGTTTAACACACAGCAGGTTCTGGAGAGAGAGATTTAATTTAAAATGAACAGTTAACCTGGCTACCACACAAAGCCCAGTTAGTTGAGAGAGGCAAGGTAAGTTATAGCTGAGAAGGCTGAACTAGCACACCACTAAGACAAACAATAAATAATTAATAAACAGCTAGAACTCACAGCAAGGTGTCACAGGAGACAAATATCCACTTCTCTAGCAGAGCACTGTAAAAAGCACTGCTCTTCTCTGATCAGAGAAAAGCAGACTAAAACAGACTATGCACACGTGGAGGAAACAGGAAAAAGGCTACACAATACCTCAGCGGGGGGGGGGGGCGGGGGAGGATTCACTCAGGCAGGCTAGGACAGGAAAAAAGGTTTAACACACAGCAGGTTCTGGGGAGAGAGATTTAATTTAAAATGAACAGTTAACCTGGCTACCACACAAAGCCCAGTTAGTTGAGAGAGGCAAGGTAAGTTATAGCTGAGAAGGCTGAACTGTAGCAGCAGAGCGCAGACAAACCAATGATACCAGGAGTCTGTTCAGAAGGTCCAAATCATTTATTTGTGCACAAGTCTCAAGCAAAGTCAATTTCAAAATGGCTGAGCAATGTTCCCTGGCAATACAACAACTTTTATAGACTTTTGCTCCATTCTAGGTATAATAAAACATTTCATTGGTCCCGGTAACCTCCCGTACCTCCCGTACCCCTTCTATTGGTCCCGGTACTGATATGATTATCCAATTATGTTCTTTGAGTGGGCTCAGCGCCTGCTCACCCCCCTTCTAGTCCCAATTACAATGGTCAGTTCACCAACTTGTTACTTTCCTTCTTTCAAGGCCATTGAGCTAGTTTGTACGTGTAGGGAAGCAGGGCTCTGTAAGTTCTCTGTCAGCAATTTTAAACATATTTCTCTGTATTTTTCCATCTGTTCTGCTTGTCTAAGCTAATTCAATACTTTTACTGAGTTCTAATTCTACAATAGCAGCATGTTGGGGGATGTGCAATTCCTATGGGCCTCTTCACAAGCTTCATTTACAGGTCAAGCTAGTTAGGCTTGCTTGCTTATGTCAAACACTGTGGATCACAGGCCTTCACCTGCCACAGAACTAGCACACCACTAAGACAAACAATAAATAATTAAATAAACAGTTAGACAAACAATAAATAATTAATAAACATCTAGAACTCACAGCAAGGTGTCACAGGAGACAAATATCCACTTCTCTAGCAGAGCACTGTAAAAAGCACTGCTCTTCTCTGATCAGAGAAAAGCAGACTAAACTGGTCTTTATCTGCCGTTATTTATTATGTTACTATGTTACAAGTACAAAATTATGCATTTAGGGAAGAATAACGCAAACTACAGTTGCATGATGCAAGATTCCATTTTAGGAATCACTACCCAGGAAAAGGATCTGGGTGTCATCGAGGATAATATATTGAACCCCTCCACCCAGTGTGCAGCAGCAGTCAAGAAAGCAAATAGAATGCTAGGACTCATAACGAAAGGAATGGAGAATAGAACAAAGGATGACATCATAATGCCTCTGTATCGCTCCATGATGAGACCACACCTTGAATATTGTGTTCAATTTTGTTTGCCATATCTTAAAAAGGTAGGATTCGCCTATGATGAAAAGCTTAAAATATTAGTGATTTTCAACTTGGAAAATAGACATCTAAGGGGAGATATGATAATGCTCTACAAAATAACGAATGGAATGGAACAGGTAAACATAGATTGGTTGTTTACTCCTTCAAAAAGTAGAAAGACTAGAAGATATGCAATGAAGCTACAATGTAGCATATTTAAGACTGATCAGAGAAAATATTTTTTCTCTCAATGCATAATCAAAGTCTATAATTTGTTACCAGATGATGTTGTAAAAGCTGTTAGGGTAGCTGTGTATGAAAGAGGTTTGGACGAGTTCCTTGAGGAAAGGTCCATTACCCATTATTAAAGAGGACTGGAGAAATCCATTGCTTTCCTCTGGGGCACGCAGCATGGAATCTGTACACCTTCTGGGATCCTGACGGGTACTTATGACCTGCATTGGTCACTGTTGGAAACAGGATATTAGGCTTGATGGACCCTTGGCATATCTTATGTTCTTTTCGTTTCTCTCAGGATTGGATGGTCGTATCTTTACAGTGGAACAGCTGAACATGCAGGATCCTAGTCAAAGACAAGAAGAGTTTTCCGGGAAAGAAGAGGCACAGTGAGAGAAGATTTATACCAAGATATGCGACTGCTCTGTCTTCCACTTCTGAAATATTCAGTTATTTCAACATCAAATGAGTCTGATAATCATAAAATTCTTGTCATCGATCATTCAATCATCTTCAGCTAATCCTTAGCCACATTATCATCACCTTCTTCTTATCTTTCGCACTAGCTATGAGGCTTGAAAATATCTCGCAGTGACAGAGGTACATCATGCGCATTGTACAGACGATTAAACCAATGTCAGAACTACAAAGATTAATCAATAATTTCCCTGTTCTACTTCTGTTATGTCCTGAGAATCAATAAAGACAGCAAATACTATTGTGAATTTTATGTTGTTTACCATTTAGGTTATGTACTTTGCTGTGAGATATATCATTTGATTTCATTGTACAATTCAGTTAAAAATGACTATAGCAAACATTAGAACTAGCCACAAACAGTCTGTCTTCCAGAAACTACAAGTCACTAAATCATTTTATTGTATAGAAAGAGCTTCAGTTTGTTAGATAATATGTGCAGCAGAGATATTGACAAAGGCAGCACTCCTTCCCCTCCCCTGCCACTGTAATGATCCGCTCTCTCTCTGTCTAAGTTCAGAGGAGAATGGCAAAATCCTCCTCCTCTCTTGTCCAGGGCCTATGTGTCAGGCAGGAGAGGAGAATGGTGTGCCCGATACCTTGCACTGCCTCTGTCTTCCTCTGGGCTTCCAGCAATCTGGGACAGGACTGACATTGTGGTAGTGGTGACAACTGTCCCTGCAACAAGGGTGGTGGTGAAGGGAAAGTGACGGGGGGAAAATTAGGATATAGGAAGAAGGGCCAGGGAAATATAGAGCCTTTGAATAGATTGGGAAGTATGTCAGCGGAGCACAGAACCTAAGAGTCAACTTATAAAAATAATTGGAGATGCTCATTCATGAACTCAGCACAAATTACTTCGCTAAGCAAAAAAGAAAAAAGAAAAACATTTAGAACCACCGTGCTTTGTTTGTAACTACAATATAGCAAATCTACCATACCTGAAAAAGCGCTAACTCCCAGAACATGAACAGCAAGAACCCTTCCTATAAAAGGACAGCGCTGCACATGATTCACTGGGCCTGGGCTACCATTAGGTGAATTAGGTGGTTGCCTAGAGCACCAACATTCCAGGGATACCCCATTACCACACCTTTCCAGGACCTGCAGCAGTGGCAATGCCATTGAAACCATGACACAGCGCTTACATAAACTCTCTGGCACTGCACCATGGTTCCTGCCTTCAAAGATCTGCTGCTTCTGCTCAACCCCCCCCCCCCCCACCTTCCCTCCCCTAAACATTGCCTCAGATAAAAAGCTTTGGGGCATGTTTACTAAAGTGTGCTAGAAAGCTACATGGGTTTTGGGGTGCGCAGAAGCTGATAGCATGCTGCCCCAAGGTGAGCGCACTAAAAACCCTGCAACAGATGAATAGGTGGGGTTAGGGGGGAGGCAGAGCATGTGGCAGGGGCAGGTGTGGTAGTCACAAGCTAGCCAGACATGGGTGCAGCTAATACCAGCCTCTGACCAGGTGCTAGCTGCACTCACCATATTAGCACATTCTGGCAGCATGGTTTGGACGAGTGTAAGGATATATGAAGAGCAGGAGCAGGGCAAACACATAAGAAGAAGAGAGGGGGGGCAATAGTTGATGTGAACTGACCACCAAGATGCCTGCCTAGGTGCTATATTGCTGCAGACATGGTAGTGCACCATAACAGGCTGAAAGTCACAAAACTAGAGGCCTGCAGGTGAGAGGTCACCCTGCTAGGACAGTGGGCAAACATCCACCGACACACCAACAATTGTTGTTGTTGTTCTTGTTAAGTGCCGTCGAGTCGGAGTCGACTCATGGCGACCCTCTGGATAGCTATCCTAAATTGTGTTCGGTCTTCAGTCAGGCGGCTCATTGTTGACAGACTGGTACCCGTAGCTGCTGTAATTGTATCGCTCCATCTCATTGCTGGCCTTCCTCTTTTGCGTTGAACTTCTATCTTGCTAAGCATGATGTCTTTCTCTAATGATCTCTCTCTCCGCATGATGTGTCCAAAGTATGAAAGTCGAAGTCTTGTCATCTGAGCTTCTAAAGAAAGCTTAGGTTTGATCTCCTCCAGTACCGACTGGTTTGTTCTTCGGGCAGTCCATGGTATACACAGTATTCGTAGCCAGCACCATAATTCAAAGGCATCAATTTTCTTCCTGTCTATCTTTTTCACTGTCCAGCTTTCACATCCATATGATGTTATTGAAAATACCATGGCTTGAACAAGTCAAATCTTTGTATGGAGAGAGACATCTCTGCTCTTGAGAATCTTATCTAGGTCTTTCATAGCCATTCTGCCAAGAGCAATGTGTCGTCTGATTTCTTGACTGCTTGTTGCTTCTTTATTGATAGTTGATCCAAGTAGGTTAAGTTGTTCACGATTTCAATTTCTTCTCCTTCAACGATGAACCTGTTGATTATGCCAGTTGTCATGATCTTTGTCTTCTTTACATTAAGGTGCAGGCCCATTTTGAGACTATGTTCTTTGATTGTGAGAAGCAAATGTTTCAGATCATCTTCACTTTCAGCCAGTAATGTGGTATCATCAGCATAGCGAAGGTTGTTGATGAGTCTTCCACCAATCTTCACACCTCTGTTGTCTTCATACAATCCTGCTTCTCTTATGATATGTTCTGCATATAAATTAAACAGGTAGGGGGAAAGTATGCAGCCTTGTCTTACACCTTTGCGTATTTTAAACCATTCTGTTTCTCCTTGTTCCGTTCAAACTGTTGCTTCTTGATCAATGTACAGATTGTGCAAGAGTACGATCAGCTGTTCTGGTATACCCATGCTTCTTAATGTGGCCCAGAGTTTCTCATGGTTTACACAGTCAAAAGCTTTGCTATAGTCGATAAAGCACAAATAGATATCCTTTTGGTATTCTTTAGTCTTTTCAAGGATCCATCTCACATCCGCAATGATGTCTCTCGTTCCTCGCCCTTTCCTGAACCCTGCTTGCACTTCAGGTAGTTCTTGTTCCTGGTATGGTTGTAGTCTCTTTTGAATAATCTTCAGTAGAATCTTGCTGGCATGTGGGATCAGAGCGATTGTGCGATAATTTCCACAGTCAGTTGGATCACCTTTCTTTAGTATTGGTATAAACACAGATCCTTTCCAGTCAGTTGGCCATGATGCCGTCTTCCATATTTCTTGGCAGAGCCTTGTAAGTACGGTAACAGCTGCATCAGATTGCAGTAATACTTCTATGGGAATGCTATCAATGCCTGGTGCTTTGTTCTTTGATAAGGCTTTCAATGCTGCTTCAACTTCTTTCATCACCAATGGTTCCCGATCATAAGGTACAGGTTGAAATGGCTGTTGGTTCACTTGATCTTTATCATATAAAAACTCTGTATGTTCCTTCCATCTTTTCTTGATCTTCTCAGCATCATTCAACATAGAACCTTGAGCATCTTGTAACATTCCAATTCGAGGCTGGAACTTTTTCTTTAACTCTCGTAGCTTTAGGAAAGCCGATCTTGTTCTTCCTCTAATAGTTTCTGCTTCTATTTCCTTGCATGCATCATTGTAGTACTTTTCCTTGTCCTGTCTTGCTGCACATTGGAAATCTCTGTTGAGTTCTGTGATTGTCTTTCTTTCTCCTCTGGCTCTAGCTTCTCTGCGTTTCTGGGCAATTTTCAGAGTTTCTTCCATTTTGGCCGTTTCATCCATTTTGGCCTTTTTTTCTTTTTCACCTTTTGTATAGACTTCTCGCTTTCTTCCAACACAACCTTCTTGATGTCATTCAGTAACTCTTCTGGAGCTCTATCATTTGTATCTGAAGCAGCAAATCGATTTTGCAGGCAGTCTTTAAATTCCAGTGGTATATTCTCAAGGTCATATTTTGCTGCATTCATGAGTGGTTTGCTCTTTTTCAACTTTAGCTTGAGTTTGCATACTAGTAGTTGACGATCTGTACCACAGTCAGCTCCAGGTTTTGTCTTTGTTGATGTTATAGAGCTTTTCCATTGTTGACTTCCACAGATGTAGTCAATTTGATTTTTATACAATCCATTGGGTGAAGTCCATGTGTACAGTCGCCGCTTGTGTTGCTGGAAGAAGGTGTTTGAGATGAATAGATCGTTGGTCTTGCAGAAATCTATCAGTCTTTCTCCACCTTCATTTCTGTTGCCAAGTCCATATTTTCCAACTACTTTTCCTTCTTCTTTGTTGCCAACTTATTTATTTATTTATTTTTTATTTAGTTTACACTTATATCCCGCTACTTCCAGCGATCAGCAGCGGTATTCCAACACAGAAAAAGAGTGGCTGTACTGGCCATAATTTACAATACACAGGATGATTAGTGGAAGAGGTACAGTTCACAGCACACAGTATGATTAGTGGAAGAGGTACAGTTCACAGCACACAGGGATAAGGTTTAGACACATTGAGAAGGGAATATTTACAATTAGTATTTACAAAAGAAGTTACATTTTACACAAGCAGATACAACTTTTGCATTCCAGTCACCCATGACTATCAGGATATCCTGTTTGCATGTTCTGTCAATTTCAGCTTGTACTTGTTCATAGAACTCTTCAATTTCATTCTCTTCTGCAGCTGTTGTTGGGGCATATACTTGAATTATAGTTGTGTTGATAGGCATTTCTCATAGATGAATAGAGATTAAGCGTTCGCTGACTGCATTTTATTTCATTACAGTTCTTGCAAGTTTCTTCTTTATTATAAATGCAACATCATTTCTTGTCTTTCATTTCCAGCATAGTAGACCATGTGATCATCTGATGCAAAGTGCCCGATGCCAGTCCATTTCAGTTCGCTGACACCCAACAGATCAAGTTGTGCACGTTCCATTTCATTCTTGACCACCTCCAACTTCCCTTGGTTCATGCTTCGTACGTTCCATGTTCCAATGTGTAAGACATCTTTACAGCTTCTGACTCTCATTTCATGTGCAGCTACATCAGCAGTCAGACGTCCCGAGGGCTTTGATCCAACCACATCATAAATGCTGGCTTTACAATTGTACATTGCTGCATATGTATGCAATAGCTGCTGTTGTCGTGTGCTGAGAAAGTATCAGGAGGTAGAGCCGTTGATCTGTGCTGCAGTCAGGACTGGCCTCATAGCCAGGGTTAGGGCTAGAAGAGGGACATTAAAATTAGGTACTGCACTAAGTCGCAACTAGCCCGTGGCTACCTTGCATGGAAGGGGCCTTTAGCTGTGCATACATGCTCCAAGGGGGCCATGCCATTTCCATGGGCCATGTTACTCTGGGTTGATGGCTCCTCACCCTGACCAAGGAAGGATGTGACTGAGGCCTACAGGCCTTGAGCAGCTACATAATACTTCCATAACTGAACATGGACATTGAGAATAATGTATGTTTTAAAGCATACTGGGGGATCTGTTTTTACCCAATCCCCTACCCACACATACACACGCACTAAACAGCTTTTGGCTGCTTATCCGATAACACAGCAAGATGGTTCAGGGCCCTGGCCCAGCCAGCTATGCTTCCATGTGTGGAGGGCTGGTGTAATTTGGAGCTAGCGCTCTCCTCTGCTGCAGGCCTCCAAGAAACGTCCACACAGGGCAGTAGCAGGCTTGGAGGAGCTGCTGTGCTGCAGACAAAGCAAGACCCTGATACTCACACCTGCAAAAGAGCACTAGAGACAAAAAGGAAGGTGAGTGGCTCTGCCTGCCAAGTGCTGCTACTGCCGTGCTGCTTCTGCAATCTAATCACCACCACTCCTCTCCCCCCTCCCCATCCCCCAAGGTTGTGCAACATGGAAGGAAGAAGATCGGTCTCAGCACACAGCTGTGGACAGTAATTTACAAAGGCTGCAGCCACTCAATAGGTCAGCTTCACCTTTGGGATGGTGATAACCTAGAAAGAAGCAGGCCTGCGCATGCGGTAACCAGCCGGCAGGAGCAAAGTACAGCCTGAACCGTGAGAGTCACCTCAAGATCTCCTCATGCGCATTGTGCTCTCCGCCTCTCACTCAATGCAGCAGCAGCCAGAGGCGGCTCAAGGCAATCTGCCGCATGACACCTCTGCCCCTGCACCCTAAATGGAGGGGCCTCCTCAGAGCTCTGGTCAGACAGCAGGGGCACCCCCTCATTCAGGTGGCTGTCTCGAGAAATAAAGAATGCAACATATCCCAGGCTATATAATACAAAAACCACAAGAACTTGGTAATGTTGTCATATGGAGCAGAAATAACTACTTTAATTACGTAGCCTGGGAATCTAATATAAACTATGCTGACTCTAACACTGCGCCTGAACCAGCACAAGATTTAACGTAAATATATATTCTGCAAAAATCAAAGGAGATCCAAGGTGATCACACACCAAGGAGCAGAAATTAAAAGTGAGAACCACAGTGAAAGTTATAATTTAATTTTGGTATTATAGATGGCACTGTGGTTTTCTCTTTTTTTGCAGCCAAAGAACCCCCTCTCCCATCAATGGGAGAACCGAAATAGGATATTTCCCCATAGAACTCAACATACCAGAAATAATTTCTGATACTGGTCTCATCTCAGTAACCGTAATATAAACCTTCATGAGTACTGGGCATATTGTGAAATAATACAAAACCTTACAAAACTAACTATAAAGAAAATCCACCATATCATAACAGCATTAACTTACAAAGCTGCACAAGCAGCCTGCTCAGAAAAGAGCATAAGTATTACAGTTGACCCTAGAGCATACATAAACCTATTTGGAAAACCTGAACAAGCAGGGTTGGTACATTACAGATCCCAATATAAAAACTCCACGCCAACAGAACACCTGCCTCAGTCACACATACGAGATGCAGACAGACTCTCACCAAGTACAGCATAAGTGAATAGAAATATATAGACAAAAATTAAACTGAAACCCAAAACGTCAGACTCTGAATGCAGTATAATGCCAGAGAAAAAGAGAGATGTAGATGCCCTCGATTGTGCAAAATATAAAGATAAAACATGTAGAGGCCAGTTTTCAGAAAGCTCATTTCTCCATAGTCAAGCAGGATGTGTCAGGCATGCCCAGTGATGTCATCCAATGGCACCACAGAGGGATGTGCTTTCCTATAGCAAAGAAAGGAAAAGTCTTTCTGAGCATGTGCCCAGATACCCCTACACTCTGGCCTGCCCCTATTTGGCTCACTCTTGTTTCTTCCACCCAGCCAGAAGGATGGAACTTCAGCTCTCCTCTTATCCTACATCTACCTCTCCTGCAACTGCCAGGATGACCAAGGACATAAAAGAGAAACTCAAACCTGGTTTCAAGAAGTGCCCCAGATGAAGGATGCAAATGAATTTCACTGATGCCCACGACAGATGCATGAGATATCTCAGAGAATCCCATGGGGTGGAGGAGTGCCCTCACTGTGCAAAGATTTCCCCAGGGCTTGTCAATCTTGAAGCCATGTTCTGCAGGAATTCCTGGACTCCACTGGAGAATGATTGGGTGAGTGCGCTACATGCCACCTCCAAACACTGACCTGAAGGGGAGATTTGGCCAGAGAACCTAATACACAAAGGTAATCGCATGGCCGCCACCATCTTGGTCATTATGAAGATGCCAACCCCGCTTCCAGCCTCCACATGAGACATGCCCCTGGAGCCTCCATCTTCTGCATGGAACAGCTTCCGGGATCCCAACCAACCATTGCTGAAGCTCCAGACCCAATCGCCGATCCTCCAGGGCCTCAGTCATGCTGCCTACACTTCCAGTGGCAGTCCCAGTTAAGGATCCAGGACCTGCAGCCTTGGTTCCACCCACCACCAGCACTATTGATTGGTGCCATGACAACAGACATCATCAACACGTCAACAGGGGAAGCACAGAATGATGCAGAGACTGCCACAGTGCTGAGGAATGGCACCGAGACTGCCACAACGTTCACAAGAACCGCCTATGCATTTTGCAGCTGCAACAAGAGGAAACACTGGCTCAGCAGCAGCGGCAGCAGCGGCATAGCATAAGTGGCTCCTGCAGCAGCAACCGGCATGAGAGGCACAGTGCAAGAAGGAGAAGGAGCTCCCCCTCCAACTGGAGCAGCAAACACACCATCGGCAGCCCATGTAGGCACCATCTCAGCGTGGATAACGACTGCAAGAACTGTAGTAAGTCTACCCACAAATGAAGCACTCCAGGCCTGAGCCTGGAGGGCTCCTCCTCCTCTGTGCCCCAAGCCTCGGCCATGATGGATCTGAACACCTTACAACCGCTCCAGCCCCTGCAGCACAATCCGGCCGTACCACCGCCAGTGGAAAGGGAACCACTATCCAGGACTCCCTCACCCACCGGGTTCTTGCCCGGCCCTCTATTGACGGACAGTGAGGAAGAAGAGCCTGCCATCATGGGCTCCTCTGGCATCTATGAATGCCCCTTGAACTGCAGTGGCTCCCCCTCGGAATCCTTGCCAGCGCCTCCATCTTCACCCTCGCCCCCTCCCCCCGAGGACCTAACATACCCAAAGTTCATCCAAAAACTCTATACCCACCTAGTACTGTCACCAGCCAGCATGCTGGCCACAGGAACAAGGTCCTCAGCCTCCTGAAATATCTCAAAGCACTCTGTCATCACTATCCCAGACCACAAGCTGCTACTCAACAAACTCACACTTTTTTTGTATTGAGTTTTACAGAAAAATGTCCTAGCTCTGCTTTGGAGTGAAGGATTGAAAGACAAGTTAAAACTAAACCAAAGATAGCTAGATATTATTTTGGGATGCAAAGCAATACAACATGCAGATCTTCCAAATTTATACCCCAAATGCACTGTGAGAAAAACCTCATTCACGGCCCTCAACCTTACTCATTGCTGTGGTAAATCTCACTCACTCATTGGGATGGATCGCCCTTGGCATCTCTGGGATTGATGGTTAGTCAGGGAGGGGTGGGTTAATGGGACTAGAAGCTGGAGATGGGTATATGCCTGGGGGATGGGGAGAAAGAAAGTTGGAGGTATGTGTCTGGGGAAGAAAGAACTGGAGAGATAAGGGTAGGTGCACGCAGAGAGGAGAAATGGGGTAAGGTGGGGGTATGTACATTAGCTAGACCTTAGGGACAGAGCAGTAGGGATTTTCCTAGAGGTTTGTGATAAGGAAGCTTATCATAGCTCAGGTAGGAGCTATAGAAAAGATGATGTGACTCTGAACAAGCAACCTGTCAGTTCTGGTAGAAGCAAGAAAACAGAGTTTTCACATAAAAAACTACCAGTCCCAGAATGTACCAGGTTTCCAGCAGCCATGAGAGGGGCTGAAGTGAGAAAACGTGTGTGCAATCAAGAGAGCTATGAGGTAATCCCTAAGCACTCATCTCAAAGGGCAGGGCCTGATTCAACACAGCTGCGCTGTGTTAGGGAGGAGCACACATTAGGACAGAATAAGAATAGAGCTTATTCTTCAGATAACAGCTTCAGGAAAGGAGACAGCAACAGCTTCAAGCTCAAGCACCAGTATCACCTGGAGAAACAGAAGCCAAGCCAAGCGGATAGAGAAAGAAGGAAACTCTCTGGAAGGAAGAGAAGAAAGCCCATTGGATGGTCTGGGAGAGTCCAAGGCAGTACCTATACTGGGAGGTATTCCAAATGCCAGCAGAGTCCATTGGACTGGAGTCAGCCAGAGGAATGGATTGGCAGAGATAGGAATCACCAGTGGCTACCTGGAAGAGAGAAGACTGCACGTGGAAAGGACTTTCAGACCTATGCCAGAAGGTATGTGAGGAAAGATCCAGTGTCAAGGGATCAAGATTGGAAGTCTGTACATCAGAATTGGATTACATACAGGCCAGGCCATACATAGAGGAATTATGATAGCAGGAGAGGCTCAGGTATGACACTGATCCAGACCCTATCTATAATAGTGAATGGCAGCAAGGGAATAAGCATTCTCATGATAGTGCCTTTATGAAAGACTCGTCTGTGCCAATGTATGATAGTGACCCTATGCTGATTGATGAAGGGGGAGATACAGCAGATGAAACTATTAATTACATGGACTGTTCTCTATCTAAATGCTATTGAGATATAGAAACATAGAAACATGATGACAGAAAAAGACCACAAGGCCCATCTAGTCTGTCCTTCCATAACAACAACTACAACAGTCCACTTTTTACCTTTAGAGATATAGAAACATAGAAACATGATGACAGAAAATTGCTAGCTTTCTGTGAGCTTTCTATTGCTATTCTATTCTATTGCTATTCTATTCTATTGCTATTCTATTGCTAGCTTTCTGTGAGCAAACACATCAGCCATCACAAAGAAACCTAACTTTGTTCTTTATTTCCACTGCAAACAGCTCTTAAAGCAGGATTTGGGTTCACACAGTAGCAGCCAGCCAGCTAAAGGGTTTCAGCTGGTCAATTGATAGTATTAAATCTGCACCTGATTGTGTGTGTGAGCAAGGGAGAATCACTGCTGGGATCTGTGTGGAAAATAAGCAGAAGTTAACCTAACAAGCAAAGTTTATTCATTTCTTTGTGCCTTTTTATTTGGTAATTATTTGCTAAGAAAACATTAGCTAATTGCCTGACAAGCTGAAGGTTGTTTTCTGATTTGCTTTGTGACTTTATGTTATCCATTTAAACACTGCAAGCAAGTAACCTCATTTATATTGCTTCCAAGCATACTTGTACTGGGTGAATTAAACCCCATCAATAAAAGAAGTATTTTATTGGCCTTACCACTGGTTTCACAACTCAATTATTGTCTTCAGCTGTGTTTGGAGTGAAAGAACTACATTACCCACAATACCTTGCAAGAATCATATGAATATATGCATCATCAAGATTGTGTAAGTTCTCACCCTAGGCAGCCGTCTGACAAATGGCGTAGTTGGCAGGATTGCTTTTGCACCAAGAGGATTTATTTGCTGTGGATTACAAATAAAATTCAAGTTTGAAGCTGAAAGAAGATTTTTTTCCCTCATCTGCACTTTGGAGGAGAAGTGGTTGTTCCAGGAAGCTGTCCCAGATGAAAAGACCCTGTGCAAAGCTGGATTCATCACTGAGACAAGGTAATATGTACCTGGGCATGTCTAGTGGTGGATGTGTGTAAGCACAGGGGGTAATTGAAAAAAAAAAAAAGTTGAAAAAAAAAAACCACACCTGGTTGGAAAGTGGTGCACTTTGGTTTTTTTTTTCTCTTTATTTCTTGCAGGGGTCAAGATGGATCCGAGGGAGATGGCTCAGTGGATGGCAGCCCAATTTAGCAAGCAGCAGGAGCTATCACGGCAGGCCCAGGACACTGCTATGAAGGCCTTAATGGAACAGCAGAAACCAGTGCTTGATCTGGTGCAAGCTCTAGTTCAGCTGCAGAGCCAAAGTGGAACAGATGCAAGACCGGCAGTTAGTACTGGTACACCACATGTGGACAATGTGGGACTCAATCAAGGGATTGGGGCATTTAATTTTGGGAAATTAACTCCAGATGATAATGTTGATGATTTTCTAGAGTCTTTTGAAAGAGTGGCACAGGCTTTAGCATGGCCAGAGACCCAGTGGGCAGTAAGGCTGGCAGCCTCATTAACTGGAGAGGCACTGGCAGCCTACAGAGCAATGCCAGCAGCCCAGGCCTTGATTTATAAGGATGTAAAGGCAGCTATTAGAGATCGCCTAGGGTTGTCTATTTCAGAGTATAGGCGAATGTTTAGAGCTGTTACATTGAAAGTGGGTGAGACACCCAGGGCTCTGAGTCAGAGAATCAGAAGTTTAGCTGTAAAATGGTTGGAGCCTGAGCAAAAGACAGTAGAAATGTTATTAGATATTATAATGCTGGAACAATTTATGCTTGGGGTACCTAAAGATTTGAATGTTTTTCTTATACAGCAAAATTGCCAAAATCTTGGAGAGGCAACCATGCTAGCCGAGAGATTCTTGGAAGCCACGCAGGCTTGCCATAGAATGGGTGGCCCTCTAAAGATGGATGCTGAGGCTAAATGTGCTGTATCAGAAAAGAGAATAATTAAGAATGTTTCTGAAAATGAATGTACTGTATCAAACCAGATGACACAGTGGAATAGAAAGAAATGTTTCAAGTGTGGAAAATTGGGACATTTAGAGAAGAGATGCCAGACACACACTAGTTTAATGGGTCTGGATTTAAAACAGCCCAAGGAAGGATTTCTTTTGATGGTTGATGTGCAGGGAATTACCACAAATGCTTTATTAGACTCTGGGGCAGACCAGAGTATGATGTCAAAAAGGCTTTGGAAGAGGATAGAGGCCCAAGAAAGATTTGTGCCTAGAACCCCTGAAGGCCAAGTTCACATCAGATGCATTCATGGTGCTGCATCATCATATCCCACCTATAGGCTAAAGGTTAAGTGCCTAGGGAAACAAGAGGAAGTCCTGTTAGCAGTGGTGCCTAGGCTACCCTTTGATTTGGTTCTAGGAAGAGACTGGCCAAGATTTAAGCAGGGTCTAGTGGAAGGACTAGGAAAGAAGGAGGGAGAAGGTTTAATGGTAGTAGCTCCCGGGCCTTTATTTGGAAGTCCTCAGACCCCAGCTAAAAAGATGGTTAAGCGTCCAGAAGACCAAGCTACCCCAAAGCAGATATTCGTCCTAAAGTACCATAAGGTCTCTGAGAAGGTCCAAGCTCCTAAGCGGGCAACCCCTCAATCTGATGGGTTTGACCTGTGCAGCATAGAAAATGTGACTGTACCTAGCCAAGGGAGAGCCCTGGTTGACACCGGTCTCCAAGTGGAAATACCTATTGGTTGTTATGGGAGAGTAGCCCCAAGGTCCGGATTAGCCCTTAAATATTTTATCGATGTGGGTGCGGGAGTAATTGATCCCGATTACAGGGGCAATATTAAAGTTCTGTTATTTAACTTTGGACAGAATGAATATCATGTGAAGACAGGAGACAAAATTGCCCAATTGATCTGTGAGAGGCTGGGTTTTCCACCGGTGGAGGAGGTCACATCCCTAGAGAATTCTGAACGTGGAGCCAAAGGCTTTGGTTCTACTGATGTCAAAGGGGTTAAAAGCTTAGCTGCCACCTGTGCCCGAGAGAGGGAGGTGAGTGAAGAGGAAGATTTGGGACCCCAGGTATCTGATTGTAAAGAGAAATCAGAGCCCCAAATAGGTGAGGACCTGACAATGGTACAACAGGAAGAAATTAGGAAGTTGCTTAAGGAATTCCCAGATGTGTTGACACCCATACCTGGGGAGACCCATTTGGTGGCCCATGAAATAATAACTCCACCTGGGAAATTGGTTCGTCAAAGGCCATACCGCTTGCCTGAAGCCAAAAGACAGGAGGTAGTGGCACAAGTCCAGGAGATGTTGGACATGGGGGTAATAGAGGAGTCAAAGAGTCCCTGGAATAGCCCCATAGTCCTGGTGCCGAAGCCTGATGGATCCTTAAGATTTTGTATTGACTTCCGGCAGGTAAACGCCATATCAGTTTTTGATGCATATCCAATGCCAAGAATTGAGGAGCTGTTGGACCAGCTGGGACAGGCTCAATACTTAACCACCCTTGATATGACAAAAGGATATTGGCAAATCCCGCTCACCAGGGAGTCGAAGCCAAAGACTGCGTTCAGCACCCCCGTTGGCCTTTTCCAGTTCAAGAGGATGCCTTTCGGACTGCATGGAGCAGCGGCTACCTGCCAAAGGTTAGTGGATCAGGTACTTCGACCCCACCAAAATTATGCTTTTGCATACATGGATGATGTCATAATCCATAGTAACACCTGGGCGGAGCATTTGAAGAGGATCAGGGCAGTCTTGTGCTCTATGAAGCAAGCGGGAATCACTTTAAACCCGAAGAAGTGTGCCTTTGCAAATAGGGAGGTAAAATACCTAGGCCACCTAGTGGGAAGAGGAAAAATTAAACCTCTATTAAGCAAAATAGATAGCATCAGGAATTTTCCTCCTCCAACAACAAAGAAACAACTAAGAAGTTTCTTAGGACTTATTGGATACTACCGCCGGTTTATACTGCAATTCGCAGAGAAAAGTGCCATTTTCACGGATATGCTGCGAAAGAATTGTCCAAACCAGATAAAGTGGACACCAGAGCTGAAAAAGCGTTTTCAGTATTAAAAGAAAAATTGTGTACAGGACCGGTACTGAAAGGAGTAGACTTCAAGGAACCCTTTCTGGTTCAAACCGATGCATCGGATGTAGGGCTAGGAGCGGTCCTATCCCAGTGCCATGATGGGGAGGAGCATCCTGTGATGTACCTAAGCAGAAAGTTGTCACCGGCTGAACAAAAGTATTCCACGATAGAAAAAGAGTGTTTGGCTATCAAGTGGTCAGTGGAGGCGTTAAGGTTTTACCTTACAGGGAGAAAGTTCCAGTTGGTCACGGACCATGCCCCACTTAAGTGGTTGCAGCAAATGAAGAACCACAATGCCAGGTTGACACGCTGGTACATGGCCTTACAGGCGTTTGATTTCCAAGTTGAACATTGTGCCGGGAAGTTACACAAGAATGCGGATGCACTTTCCCGTATTACGGACTGTAGAGAAGAAGTTTCACCAGTAAAACCAGTCCGTAATAACTTAAGCAGGGGGGTATGTGATAAGGAAGCTTATCATAGCTCAGGTAGGAGCTATAGAAAAGATGATGTGACTCTGAACAAGCAACCTGTCAGTTCTGGTAGAAGCAAGAAAACAGAGTTTTCACATAAAAGACTACCAGTCCCAGAATGCACCAGGTTTCCAGCAGCCATGAGAGGGGCTGAAGTGAGAAAACGTGTGTGCAATCAAGAGAGCTATGAGGTAATCCCTAAGCACTCATCTCAAAGGGCAGGGCCTGATTCAACACAGCTGCGCTGTGTTAGGGAGGAGCACACATTAGGACAGAATAAGAATAGAGCTTATTCTTCAGATAACAGCTTCAGGAAAGGAGACAGCAACAGCTTCAAGCTCAAGCACCAGTATCACCTGGAGAAACAGAAGCCAAGCCAAGCGGATAGAGAAAGAAGGAAACTCTCTGGAAGGAAGAGAAGAAAGCCCATTGGATGGTCTGGGAGAGTCCAAGGCAGTACCTATACTGGGAGGTATTCCAAATGCCAGCAGAGTCCATTGGACTGGAGTCAGCCAGAGGAATGGATTGGCAGAGATAGGAATCACCAGTGGCTACCTGGAAGAGAGAAGACTGCACGTGGAAAGGACTTTCAGACCTATGCCAGAAGGTATGTGAGAAAAGATCCAGTGTCCAGGGATCAAGATTGGAAGGCTGGACATCAGAACTGGATTACATACTGGCCAGGCTATACAGAGAGGAATTATGATAGCAGGAGAGGCTCAGGTATGAATACTGATCCAGACCCTATCTATAATAGTGAATGGCAGCAAGGGAATAAGCATTCTCATGATAGTGCCTTTATGAAAGACTCGTCTGTGCCAATGTATGATAGTGACCCTATGCTGATTGATGAAGGGGGAGATACAGCAGATGAAACTATTAATTACATGGACTGTTCTCTATCTAAATGCTATTGCTAGCTTTCTGTGAGCAAACACATCAGCCATCACAAAGAAACCTAACTTTGTTCTTTATTTCCACTGCAAACAGCTCTTAAAGCAGGATTTGGGTTCACACAGTAGCAGCCAGCCAGCTAAAGGGTTTCAGCTGGTCAATTGATAGTAATTAAAGCTGCACCTGATTGTGTGTGTGAGCAAGGGAGAATCACTGCTGGGATCTGCGTGGAAAATAAGCAGAAGTTAACCTAACAAGCAAAGTTTATTCATTTCTTTGTGCCTTTTTATTTGGTAATTATTTGCTAAGAAAACATTAGCTAATTGCCTGACAAGCTGAAGGTTGTTTTCTGATTTGCTTTGTGACTTTATGTTATCCATTTAAAACACTGCAAGCAAGTAACCTCATTTATATTGCTTCCAAGCATACTTGTGCTGGGTGAATTAAACCCCATCAATAAAAGAAGTATTTTATTGGCCTTACCACTGGTTTCACAACTCAATTATTGTCTTCAGCTGTGTTTGGAGTGAAAGAACTACATTACCCACAATACCTTGCAAGAATCATATGAATATATGCATCATCAAGATTGTGTAAGTTCTCACCCTAGGCAGCTGTCTGACAGGTTAAAGGGAGAAAGAAGGGGGGACAGGGCCAGTGCTAGGGTTTCTAGCGTGCCTCTGCAACCTATAAATCGGCACCCCTTGTTTTATTATTTTATTATTAATGTTGGCTGCACCCTACCCTCCTTTCTCCCAAAACCGCTTTGTGAACTCTTGTCAAGCAATATTAGCATTTCTCCTTCAAATCCAGTGTTGTAAGAAACTTGCAGCGAAAGAGCAATTGCATAGCCAAAATAAAAATAATTAGCAGTAAATACTTAGCATCACACAAACAGGCTGTGATAGTTTAAAAATAAATATGATTCTGGTCATCTCACTAACAACATAAACATTTTCCAGTGCCAGGCATATTGTGAGCAAAGCACTGCAAAAATCACTGAAGATCTACAAGGCCAAATCTACCATATCATACAGGCATACACGTCCAAAACTCATACAAATACACAGCAATAGGCCCCAAAACATCCATACACCTATTTGAAAAGCTGTACAAGTCAAATTACTACAGTACAGATACTACGTACAAACTCCTTGTTAACGCAGAGCTACTCAATTCCAGTCCTGGTGGCCCGCAACCCTGCAGGTTTTTGGGATATCCCTAATGATATGCATGAGATATATATGCATTAGAGATATCCTGCCAACCTGACTGGTTTGCGGCCCTCCAGGGCTGGATCTGGAGACCCCTGCCTTACACCTCTGTCATTTAAGATTGTAAGTGGACAAGGTGCAGATGTCCAAGACATCAAAAAGGTTAGAATTTGTCACATTCCTCCTTGCTTCTCACCACCACCAAAATATTGTCTATTAGACAACTTTTTGGTGGTGTTGAGAATCTAGGAGGAATGTGACACATTCTATCTACCCTTTTGATGTCTAGAACATCTGTACCTTGCCCACTCACATTCTTAAATGACAGAGGTGTAAGGCAGGAGTCTCCAAATCCAGCCCTGGAGGGCCACAAACCAGTCAGGTTGGCAGGCTATCTCTAATGCATATATATCTCATGCATATCATTAGGGATATCCCGAAAACCTGCAGGGTTGCAGACCTCCAGGACCGGAATTGAGTAGCTCTGTTGTTAACAGAACACCCGGACTTGGTCGCACACTCAGAACACAGACCCTCACCAAGTACAGAATAAGTGACCACAATCTAAAGTAAAAATAAAAATATGTAGATAAAAATGAAAATGAAACCCCAAGAAGCCAGACTCTGCATGCGGTGCCACACCAGATAAGAGACACAGTTCCCCATAATGTGTGAGATATAAAGATAACGCAAAGTCCAATCACTACATTGAAAATAAAATTATTTTTTTCTACCTTTGTTGTCTGACAATTTTTGATCATGCTGTTCCCGATCTGAGGTTTCTGTTTTCCTCTTTCTTCTCTTAACTCTCCATAGTCCATGGTCCATAGTCCATCTGCCATTTCTTGTCTCTCCTTTTGCTTTTGCTCTCTTTTAAACTGCTGGGTCGTAGAGTTTCCAGCAACTGTGATAGGCTATGGCCTATAAACTATAAGCTATAAACGGTACTGCTATGGCCTGTAATTATGATGGGCCTGTAGAAAGCCTGTGAAAGTGACTTGGATTTCAAACCCACTACTTTTCAGTACGGCTGCTAAAAGAATCAGAATTGCCAGTTAGAGAAATCTGCTTCTTGCCAAGTCTGCATAATGTCTTTCAACACTTCTTGGTTAACACATTTGTGATTGAGATACATTCACGTTCACTCACATTCCTATGGCTAGCAAAAGTCCTTGGAGCAGAAACTAGTTAAAGCCTTTGAAGTAGAATTGTATCAAATGCATAATGTATCTTATACTTTTAATATGTCTTTTGTTTAGCTGAAATGAAGAGGGGGAATAAAGGAAAAGGTCCCAACCCCCATCTTAGTAAGAACTAAGAATCTGTAAAAGTTTGAGAAAGCTGTTTTATTCTTTTGTGTTCTGAGGATAGAAATGTTTCAATACATGCATTCCTGAAGCTAGGAACGACCTTGATGTAGAATTGTAATGAGACCTAAAATAGAACAGTTCAGGAAGGGGGGGGGGGGCTGGGTGCTAGGCCCAGGAGGGATTTCTAATTGGACAAATGCAGGGGGTGTTGGGACCAATGAAGAGCTTGTATGTATCAAACTGTTAGAAAAGGTATATAATGAATTGACTTCTGTATAACGGTGCTCAGACACTTTCTGGACTTGATCCTGTTTGGGCCTTGTGCACAATAAAAAGGCTTGGATCCTGAAAGTGACTCCTGGTATTATTTGGTTGCATACACTCCGCTGCTACATAGCAACAGCATTTCCTGTTGCTCAGAAAATGCTGTACGGGCCAATTACAACAACTGATCCAAATAAGTAGCAAACTACTTCTGTCTGTGCCCTTCTCTTCTACTGCTAACTCCAGACTTCGCTGCTTTCACCTTGCTGCATCTTACGCCTGGAACAAACTACCTGTGTCTGTACACCAGGCACCTTCTGTGACCCTCTTCAAATCCAGGCTGAAAACCCACCTCTTCGCCGCTGCCTTTGGATCTTGACTCACCTGATCTCCTTTTCTTTCCCCTAGTTCTGTCCTTGCTTACACCTTCTGTGTTTTGTCTTGACTAGATTGTAAGCTCTAATGGGCAGGGACTGTCTCTTACCTGTCTGTGCAGCGCTGCGTACAACTGGTAGCACTTTACAAATGCTCAGTAGTAGTAGTAAAAAAATCCCATAAACAGCCTAGTGACCCCTAGCTCCCCCACACCTGAACCCCACAAAATAAATTGGTTGCCCAAGTGACCACTACACCACCAACCCCTGGCACTCTCCAGTCCCTCCCCTCTAGTATCTCTGATCCTCCCCTCCTGGTATCTTTTTCGTAGGGAGGCAGGAGCGATGTTCCTGCCTCTGTACCACCATCCTGGAAAATGGCAGCACCTGACCCCGTGAGGTGCATCCTGGGACGTACCTTGTGGGGTTATTGAGCCAAATAAGGCAGAATCCATGCTCTGTGCTGCTCTTTCAACTTTTTCTCCTCTTTCCCAGTTTGTCTTTTTCTGAAATGGATGAGTAGCCTACTAGTTAGAGCAGTAAGATGAGATACAGAGTTCAAATCCTGCTCTCCCACGGACACTCCATGTGACTTGGGCAAGAGCCTTCACGCTTAAAGATCTGTTTACAAAGCTGTGGTAAAATAGCAGGTTTTTACAGTTATTATCACAGAATAATTACCGCAGGATTTACTAACCTGCAGCACCTGAATACCTGTCAGAAAATGTCAGAGTGATTGAAATACAGAGGACATGAGGAAAGGAGAAGGTGCCGTGGGTCATCATAGAAAAGGGTAATGGCAACTCTATATGTGCACATATGCTCCCCTGACCTCTGTCTCAGATGGAGGAATTGGACAGAGATCTGTCTGAAGATGGCTAAAAGTTGGGAATGAAGGGAGAAATGTCATTGGTAGAAGCCTTTCACCAGCCAGACTGTATTGGAGTATTCTGTCAGCAAAATTGATAGTTACATGGGATGGGGGCGGGGGCAGTGGGGGTGGTGGTAGCCCTTATTGATAGGCTGCTGGGGATTTGTGAGAACAGACAGGGGGGTGCTATTTTTAATTGATACATCCCTGGCTCCTTCAATAGACGGTGGGCTTTGGATTGGGCTCCACTATCATACATTAATTTGGCCTCGAAAGCATGATGTTTCCAGCTGTATTAATGTATGTAAAAGAGCTGCTGAATTTCCATGCCTAGCAGGTTACAGTCTCTTGCCAATAACACGTCCTCCTTAATTCCCTCCTTTTGTGTGTCATCAGCCAGATCTCTGTGCAGTTCCTCCATCTGAGTTGCAGATCTGTAGACCACATGGATGCACACAGAGGTGCTAAGGCTTCTGTCTGTCGTATCGCACAGTGCTTCCTGTGCCCCCTGCATTTCATCCACTTTGATTCTGTTTTTGACTCAAAGAGTTACTCTTCTCCTTTTGCTGCCATCTTTGTCCTGAGCATATTATAAACTGAGACGGCTGTATCCCATTCATGAGAGTCGCTAATCCACTTCTCTGTAAAAATGCACTTTCTTAGACTCTCTCTCACAGACACACACATGCACAAACTCAGACAAACTTTTACACTCCATCTCTTTGTCTGACTCTCATAGTAACATAGTAAATGACGGCAGATAAAGACCAGCATGGTCCATCCAGTCTGCCCAGCAATACGGCAAGAGTAGGTGCACCTGACGCTCTGTGCAGGTAACCCCTCCCCATGTTCTTGTTTAGGGGTGGACCCACCACTCCATGTAGGACACCCCTATTTGTTGAGAAGTTAGATGGTTCAGTTTATTTTGTTTTTATCCTGTTGCTGTAAAGGGATACACTGTGCTTGCCCCATGTTGTTTTGAATTCCGTCACCATGTTTTCCCCCACCACTTCCATCGGGAGGGCATTCCAAGCATCCACCACCCTTTCAGTGAAAAAATATTTCCTGACATTGCCTTTCAGTTTACCACCTTGCAGCTTCCTGTAATGCCCTCTAGTTTTACAGCTTCCCCGTCTTTGGAAGAGGTTTGTTTGTTCATCATTCCTCTTTAAGTATTTAGAGGTCTGAATCATATCTCCCCTATCCCTCCTCTCCTCCAAAGTGTACATATTTAGGTCTTCAAGTCTCTTCTCATAAGGTTTCTTACACAGGCTCCAAATCATTTTGGTCACCTCCCTCTGAACAGTTTCCAGTCTTTTTACATCTTTTGCAAGATATGGTCTCCAAAACTGAACACAGTATTCCAGGTGAGGCCTCACCAGCGACCTGTACAGTGGCATAAGTACCTCTTCCTTTCTGCTGGTAATCCCTCTCTGTATGCAGCCCAACATCCTCCTGGCTTTTGCCACTGCCTTGTCACACTGTTTTGCCACCTTGAGATCATCAGAGATAATCACTCCAAGGTCTTTCTCCTGAACCATGCACACCAACCTCTCGCCCCCTATTGCGTACATTTCCCTTGGATTTCTGCTACCTAACTGCATGACACTGCACTTTTTCGCATTAAATCGTAATTGCCAAGCATTAGACCATTCTTCCAGCTTTTGTAGATCTTTCTTCATGTTATCCACTCCCTCGGGGGAGTCCACTCTGTTGCAAATTTTTGTGTCATCTGCAAAAAGACAGACTTTTCCATTCAGTCTTTCAGCAATATCACTCACAAGTACATTGAACAGTGCCGGGCCCAGGACTTTCTTACTCCTCTCTCCAGGTATGACCCCAGCACTTTCCACTTTCCTGTCTTCAGTCTCCAACTCATCAGCTTCCCCCATCACCCCTTCAGCAGTTGCTACCACCCCCTTCCAACCCACATAGGCTAGTGCCATATCCTCTATCCGACTGCTCAGAAAGACAGGAGTTAAGATTTCCAGAGTTTCTCTGGAGACCAAGCAATCTATACAAAATACTGGATATCTAGGAGAAGGGAGCTCGCTTCATGGGATAATTAGATTAATCCCAGACATATTCCAATTCAGGAAGGCCGTGAAACACTACCTCTTCCTCATACATTACCCTGAACCTAATAGAAACTCAGCACCATTTGCCGAATCCACCCAAATCACCACTGTCTAAAACCATACAAACACATGATCAGCCTACAAATTGTATATATTGTATATTTTGTGGTTGTACATAGTTACCCTGTTAGCCAAGTTGATTATCCTGTTCATATGTAAACACAAAGTACTATTGGAAATGTGTATGTTCACTGTTTATTGTAAACCGCGCTGATGCTGAATAGCGCGGTATAAAAGAGACTTTAAATAAATAAAATAAATAAAATAAATAAATAATGCATTGAAGAGCTGATCTCACTGGCAACTTCTATTACACACACACCAGAATGAAAGTGCAGCTGAGTGTCCTGTTTGCTGTTCCAGGCATCGGTCACATTCAGGGACGTTGCTGCTTACTTCTCAGAAGTGGAGTGGGACATTCTAGGAGAATGGCAGCAGGAGCTGTACAAGAAGGTTATCAAGGAGATTCACGGCATTCTGATATCACAAGGTAAATCTGCTATCTAGCGTCTACCATGTACAGACTCAGTGCGAGATGTGCGTTGCCATTTTATGAAGACAGGAAAAATCCCAGATATCAGGTGCCAGAGACCCCTGAAATTTAGAGCCTGGCTTCTGATTCCATCTCATATCCAGCAGGAGGTGCTGTTGCTCTCTGGGAGCTAGTGACAGACTCCACTGCTGTGGACTCTGCAAATGAGGCAGCTCAGTGCTGTAAGATCAGATGTGAACCTTAAACTAGAGGATTCATACGAGATCAGCTGGAGTCTGTCTCCCTTTCCTGTGTAAAGACATGTGGCTCAGGACAGCAGGAGGGAGGATTTACCTTTCAGACTCCTTTCTGGGAATCCCTGTTCCTACATAAGGCAGTAACCAGATATCACAGGGAAGAACAGAAACGACTGCACCAGAAAACCTCCAAGGTTTAATCTTGCAATTGTCTCATCTCACCCAAGCTTTATCAGGGAAATACAACCGACCCAAAGATATATAACACACACACACACACACACACACACACACACCCCTCCATGCCCTCGCACTCAAACAGTGCTTCATCAGAACAGTTCTACGAGTCAAATTTAAATGCAGTTTTCATATATCTTTTTAACAGGTTATTCAATTGTTAATCCTGATGTTATATTCAAGATTAAAAAGGAAGATGAGAAATATTTCAATCAGCCCTGTGAGTGGGAGGGAAAAGAAAACTTTAATGACCCCACGATGAGTAAGTAAATGTTTTGGATTTAAGGGCTTTGCATTTTGAGATCACAAGAGATGAGGTGATAAATATCAAACATTTGTAGACTTAAAATTAATTTACTAATTTAGGTTTGTCAGATCATCTCTTATGAATCCTTTTATATATATATTTTTTTTTCATCACAGGTCTTCCGATTGTTATTTTTTATTATTACTAAGCATTTATAAAGCGCTATACAAACATAAAAAGAGACAGTCCCTGCCCGTTAGAGCTCACAATCTAGTCAAGACAAATTATGAAATATGCTTTTTCTCTGAAAGGACAGCTGGGAAACCAACTGGTACTTGGTAGATCTCTCTCTTTTGCTTTAACAGATACCTAAGCTCCACGAACAGAACAATGGCTGGGAAAAATCGTATTGCTAAAGCTGTTGCCCCCATTACAGCTTCTGCCTCGGTCCAGACAGAGGTCCTAATGCCAGTTGAAGGACCAGTTCCATGTGCAGGGTGCCTGCATGCTGAAGCTCTGAGGAAACAAGTGGAGGAACTCAGAGAGGAGGTGGCGAGGCTGAGGAGCATTCAAGACAGTGAGAAGTACATTGAGATGCTTCTTGCAGCAACCAAACTCTCCAGCACAGGAGAAGATGGGTGCCAACAGAATGTCGATGGTTGGACACAAGTCACCAGGGCCTGCAAAATCACCAATCCAACTTCTCCAGCCCTTGAATTGAAGAACTATTATGCAGCCCTGGAAGTGGAGGAGGTGAAAGCATCCCTGGAAAGGGAAGAACCAGAGTTCAAGTACCCCAAAGTTGCAGAATCAGTGACCAGAAGGAAACGAAGGGTAGTGGTGGTTGGAGACTCTCTTCTGAGGGGTACTGAGGCATCCATCTGCCGACCAGACTTGATGTCCAGAGAGGCATGCTGTCTGCCTGGTGCCAAAATCCAAGATGTTACGGAGAGTTTGCCGAGACTCATCAAGCCCACTGACTATTACCCAATGTTGCTAATCCATCTGTCCAAGAAAGGTCAACGCATCTTCGGTAGTAGACTGGCTAATCTACTGAAGAGGGCTTTAAACTAGATTCGTTGGGGATGTGTGAAGAAAGCCCCCAGGTAAGTGAAAGCCCCCAGGTAGGTGATACATTAATTACCTTTATGGCAATGGGTAACAGGGGTAACATATGGAAAGCAGTGTGTATAAATGCCCGTAGCATGGGAAATAAGATCCCTGATGTTGAAGCTTTGGTGGGAGTGGCTGACTTGGATTTAGTGGCAGTTACAGAAATATGGTTCATAGAAAACCATGATTGGGATGTAACTATACCTGGCTATACATTATTCAGAAAGGACAGGGTAGGAAGAAGGGGAGGAGGAGTGGCACTATATGTAAAAACTACTATTAAAGCTTTGGAATTACAGAGCTTAAAAGGGAGAGAGGAAGCATTGCTAGAAAGAGGGAAAGAGAAATCTATTTGCATTGGTGTGATATACAGACCTCCCTCACAAGAGGAAGAGGTGGACAGAGAGTTAATTGAAGACATACGCAGCATTGCTAGGAAAGGGGAAGTGCTATTGATAGGAGATTTCAATATGCCAGATGTTGATTGGCACATTCCTGCTGCAGTATCATCTAGAAGTAAGGAGATCCTGGATTCTCTACAGGGAGAACTATTCAGGCAATTGGTAACAGACCACACACGTGAAGAGCCATACTGGACTTGGTGCTTACCAATGGTGAAAGTGTTTCTGATGTTGTAGTGGGAGATCATTTTGCATCCAATGATCGCCAGATGGTGTGGTTCAGTGTTAGGACTAGGGCTGTTAGAATCCATTCCAAGGTGAGGATCTTAGACTTTAGGAAGACTAACTTTGCGAAGATGGGCCAATACCTCAGGGAGTCGTTAGTGGGATGGGAACAGCTGGGGGATGTAGAAAAACAGTGGGCAAAACTGAAAAGGGGTATTTTAAGTGCAACCAACCTTTTTGTTAAAATGGTAAATAAAGGCAAAAGGAAAAGGAGACAGCTATGGTTTTCGAAGGAAGTAGCTGAAAAAGTGAAGAAAAAATGGGTGGCCTTCATGAAATACAAGAGATCACAGAGAGAGGAAGACAGGCTTCTGTATTTGGAAAAACTTAGAGAAGCTAGCAAAGTAGTCAAGAAGGCAAAGATTCAAAAGGAGGAGGAAATAGCCAATGCAATAAAATGGGGGGATAAGACATTTTTCAGATATATTAGTGAGAAAAGGAAGGGCAAAAGTGGTATTGTTAGACTCAAGGGTGCTAGGGAGGAATATGTAGAAGTTGATAAGGTTAAAGCGGAATTGCTTAACAAATATTTCTGTTCTGTGTTCACAGATGAAGAACCAGGAGCAGAACCTCAGAAAACACCCACAAACAGGAACAGAAGTGAGGGACATCATGAACAATTTTCAGAAGACTGTGTTCGTGAGAAACTAGCTCAACTTAAAGTAGACAAAGCGATGGGACCGGATGGGATACACCCTAGAATACTGAGGGAACTTGGGGACGTTCTAGCAAATCCACTGACTGACCTTTTCAATGCCTCGTCGGAGTCAGGAGTCAAAAGGAGGAGGAAATAGCCAATGCAATAAAATGGGGGGATAAGACATTTTTCAGATATATTAGTGAGAAGAGGAAGGGCAAAAGTGGTATTGTCAGACTCAAGGGTGCAGGGGAGGAATATGTAGAAGCTGAGAAGGATAAAGCGGAATTGCTTAACAAATATTTCTGTTCTGTGTTCACAGATGAAGAACCAGGAGCAGGACCTCAGAAAACACCCACAAACAGGAAAAGAAGCGTGGGACATCTTGAACAATTTTCAGAAGACAAAGCGATGGGACCATTTGTGATACACCCTAGAATACTGATGGAACTTGGGGATGTTCTAGCAGCTCTACTGACTGACTTTTTCAATGCCTCGTTGGAGTCAGGAGTAGTGCCAAAGGACTGGAGAGAGGCTCATGTAGTGCCTTTACACAAAAGCGGAAGTAAGGATGTGGTTGAAAACTAAAGGCCGGTTAGTTTAACTTCAGTGGTGAGTAAATTATTGGAAACGCAGCTGAAAGAGAAAATAGTGAGGTTTCTGGAGTCCAGCAGATTACAGGATCCGAGGCAGCATGGATTCACCAGAGGCAGGTCTTGTCAGACAAATCTGATTGATTTCTTTGACTGGGTGACCAGGGAGTTGGAACGAGGGAGAGCCCTAGATGTGGTGAATTTAGATTTCAGTAAAGCCTTTGACATTGTTCCTCACAGGCGACTTATAAACAAACTGAGCACCCTAGGGATGGACCCTAAAGTTACTGCTTTGGTTAGAAATTGGTTGGGTGGTAGGCGACAAAGAGTACAAGTAAATAGAGCTCACTCTGAGGAGAAGGATGTTACCAGTGGTGTGCCCCAGGGATCTGTCCTTGGTCCGATTCTTTTTAACATCTTTGTTAGTGATATAGCGGAAGGGCTGTCGGGTAAGGTTTGCCTCTTTGTGGATGATACCAAAATCTGCAATAGAGTAGACACCCAGGAAGGTGGAGATAACATGAGGAGGGATCTAGCTAAGCTTGAAGAATGGTCTAGAATTTTGCAGCTGGGATTTAATGTTAAAAAATGTAAGGTCATGCATTTGGGCTGCAGCAATCCAAGGGAGCAATATAGTATAGGGGTTGAAGTACTTTTGTCCACTAAAGAAGAGCGGGACCTAGGTGTGGTTGTATCTGATGATCTTAAAGTAGCTAACCAGGTAGAAAAGGCAATGACAAAAGCTAGAAGGATGCTTGGGTGCATACGGAGAGGAATGGCTAGCAGAAAAAAGGAGGTGATAGTGCCTCTGTATAAGTCTTTGGTGTGACCTCATTTGGAGTATAGTGTGCAATTCTGGAGACCGCACCTTCAAAAGGATGTGAACAGGATGGAGTCGGTGCAGAGGGTGGCTACTAAAATGATTAGTGGTCTTCATTATAAAGCATATGAGGACAGACTGAAGGATCTTAATATGTACACCTTAGAGGAAAGGCGGGATAGAGGTGATATGATTGAGATGTTTAAATACCTCCATGGCATAAATGTTCAGGGAGAGAGCCTCTTTCAATTGAAAGCAAGTTCTGCTACGAGGAGGCATGGGATGAGGGTGAAGGGAGATAGATTCAGGAGTGATATGCGGAAATATTTCTTTATGGAAAGAGTAGTGGATCCATGGAATAGTCTCCCAGTGGACATGGTAGAGATGAGGACAGTAACTGAATTCAAAAAAGCATGGGACAAACACAGAGGATCTCTAAAGGTAAAAAGGGGACTGTTGTAGTTGTTGATATGGAAGGACAGACTAGATAGGCAATGTGGTCTTTTTCTGTCATCATCACCATCTGCACTTAATAACCTAATCAACATAGAACCAAATAAGCGAACACAAAGGAGTAGAAACACAAACACAATATCATTACCAAAAGACTATAAAAAAGCCAGAAAACTAACCAATAACGGGGCCTTTTCTCACTCTGCACCAACCCTCTGGAATAACCTACCTGATAACATTCGCCTCCTTACTGAAATTAAGGAGTTTCGTAAAAAACTAAAAACACATCTATTTACCTTACATTATACACCACCGACTAGCCAAAGTAAGCAAAGAGACACAGGGTAACATACATTACTAAACAAGCACATATATGAAGATGAATAACGACACAAGCTGATATCACACACTATACACATGTAACTCTCATTGTTTTAAATTAATGTAAATATGTAAAAGGTTTGCCTACATCCTCATTATACCCTCAGGATGTAAACAAGTTCGAAAGTTATAATTATCCTGTTAATTGTAAATAGTTAAACTTGTTCCCTGTAAACGACTAGGTATGTTCAATCATGTACCTTGCATTCTACAGTTCATTGTAAACCACACTTGATACTTGGGAAAGAGCGGTATAGAAATGTGTGTTAAATAAAATAAATAAATAAATAAATATTTCTATGTTTCTATGTTTCCATGGAGTAGTCTACCTGTGTAGCCAAAGGGGGCAGCTGATGGATGTGTGAGACTTGTGGGCGGGATCAGGGCTGAGACCTGTGGGTGGGATAAGGGTTGAAGCATGTGTATATGGTTGAAAGGGTTGTTGGGATTGGGGGTGGTGGAGGGACTTCTCCATTGTTGCAGGGGGGAACATGATTGATGAGCATGATACCATCTGATTTAGCCATGGAGGCATAACCTAAGAACTTTAGTGGCTCAGGGGAGGTGAAGTTCAGTTTTAGCAGTTCTTGTGGGTTAAGACAAGCCACAGTAGATAATATAATTTACAGTAATGCATTTTAATATTAATGAGCTGATTGAGATGATTATACATTCAATACATATCATTAGCAGTCCTTAAGGGTTTGCGTGCAGGTGTTCAAAGGCTCACTGATGCGCTGTAAAGCTTTTAGGCAGGGCTGAGTTGGCTCTGGCAGAGGTAAGGTGAGCAACGGGGTGCAAATGTTCAAAGGTCACTGCACTGCTCTGCCTGGCCTGCTGCTGTTGCCCCCCAAATGGCGCTGCTGTAGGCAGACATCTGGTCCAGCTAGTGGCTCTGCCCAGCCTTGATCGGAGAGCAGAGGTGGAAGAGACTATCTGAAGAATCAGGGAAGGCTTCCTTTAGCACATTAGCAAGGAAATGCCTGTAAAATTATATATATATATGGTACAATGAGGGCATTCCCAGAGGCCTTTGGCCAGTGCTGGAGAAAGGGGACTTCTTGCACATTTGGTGACTCTTCGGAAGAGCAAAGCGTGTTGGGAAGATGTGGTTTGAGGGCTGGAAGGGCTGATGGAGGTTAGTCTGGCCTTGCATCCTAGGCAATATTAACTGGGAATCTCCAGCTTATGCTCTAATTATGCTGAAAATTCAAATCTCAACTGTCATGAACAACGAGGAGATGAATGTCAGCTGCATTAAAATAAGTTCTGATCCCCCAAATCTGATATCAAGGTAGCCAGGGGTGAGATGAAAACATTTAATAAAGTATGGCCCAAACAGACCCTTGAGGACCACCATATGACAGTAGGTAGATTGCAGAGACTATTAGCATTTATTGACACCTAAAAAAATACGTCTTGATGAACAGGAACAGAACCAATTCAGAGCGACATCAGTAAAGCCAGTTTGTTCTAAGCGTCTTAATCAAAGGGTTAAGCTGCACTTAGGTCATGCTGCATTACCAGGATGTGTCTAAGGCTATCCTGGCAGCTAACTCTCTCATCCAGCTTAACTGACGTTGCTCTTTCTATGCTATGTCCACAGCCAAATGCAGATCAGTGCAAGTGGGGGGAGGGAGAGTTATTTATTTTGGTATTTATCCATTTTAAGACTCTGGCCAGGTTGCAATTTAACATACATAATATTTACATAAATAAAAGCATACACATAAAAACTAGAACCGTTTAGTGATCTGCTCAAAGTTCTGCGGCAAAAGGAATATTTGAGATTGATCTCTAGTTATCTGGCAATTCCATAGCGTCCCTCCAGTCCAGTACAGTCCAGACTCCTGGGTTCTATTCCCCTTCCAGCAGATGGCACTGAGAATTCTAGACTTTGGTGATGTCACAGTATAAGGAGGCTGAGCTCCTCCCTCCAAGCCAGTATCCTCAGTCTCCAGCAGATGGGGAAGAACTCAATTGGCATTAAAAAAAAAATAGTAAAAAGGGGCAGTTTTCAATTGACCAGAGAGGTCGTCAGGCTTTGCAAATAAAGTGGATGCTATGGTGGAGTGTAAGCTCAGCCTGCAAGGTACCAACACTCTTTGGTTGCCTGCAGGTCCCTGAGGACGGCATACACCCAGTGGTCCTGGCCCCTATACCCTCCTAGAAGGCATCCCAACAATATTGCAGCCTTCAGTGGTCTTTGCAGGTAAAAGGGTGCATGCTGCTTTAATTTCTTTTGTATGTTGGCTCTTCATCGTGCGTCGGGCTTCCCTTGCAGCTTCAGGACTCTGGGGCATCGATGGTAAGTTTGGGGTCCATTGTGGGGAGGGAGGGGAATCGCTTGTGTTTACTGGCAGTGTGAAGGTGCTCTCATAGGTGGCAGTGAACTTGTGTGTTGGCTTGAGAAACAGTTGGTTCCCACACTGTGGAAATGTCGTTTGGGAAGGCCATTTGCGTGGCTGGTGACTGCAGGTGAGATCACCTCTCCGCGGCAGGATTTTGCAGGACATGTGAGGTCAAGGACTGCACAGTAGGTAGTAGTTTCCAGGGGCTACCCAGTCTAGCGCAGGGTAGGGGGGGAGGTCTCCGGCAGTGCAAGAAACAGCCAATTCAGCAAATCTGAGTTTTTCTCAGGCTGCAGTTCCTGTAGTTTTGGCAGGAACCACAGCCATTTTGTCTCCTGCTCAACTGGACATTTTAGGCCCTTCAAGGAGGCAGGATTTGGCTCCTGTTCTTGGGGGGTGAGCGATGAGGCAATCAGCAGGCTTACTACAAAAAGCAGAGCCTGGGGGAATCTTAAGAGCGACAAGGTTCCTCCTAAACTATGGGAAGAGACCTTGGTGGTTACTTCACCTTTGTAAGCTCTGGAGGACACTCTAGCCAGAGTTTTGGATGATTTGGAGGAGGACCGCATTTCAGAGTACTCTGACTTTTGAGGACCCAAAGGAGGGGCCCTCGGAGCTCGGTGAAGATGTCTTGGCTCTGGACCTGGAGCAAGGAGAGATCCCCCCAGAAGAGGATCCCAGTGTTGTGAGTTTCACCAAGAGGATCTCGTGGCATTAATTGTGCACTCTTTGGCAGCCCTAAACATTCTCTGGAACCACAGATAGTGGAGCCTCCCTTGGAAGATCCCCTATTATAGGGCATCAGGGTGTCTGAGACTGCCTTTCCTGTCCATAGGGTCCTCAAACAGATGATCGATTTGGACTGGGAAGTTCATAAAGCAGGATTGCGTGGTGGTCGGACCATGCAGCACCTGTATCCCATTCCATTGAGTGATAAGGATATCTTGAAGATGCCCACATGGATGCTATGGTCTCTGTGGTGATCAAGAAGATCACCATCCCTGTGGAAGGGGATACGGCATTAAAGGATGTGCAGGATAAGAAATTGGAGACCTTTTGTTAAAGCAGGCATTTGAGGTGAATGTGTTGGCCTTAAGCTCCGCAGACTGAAACTTTTATGTGGCCAGAGCATGTATGCATTGGTCAAAGGGATCTGATGCTGAAACCTTGTAGCCTATGACTGAGGAGACTAGGCTGGAGTCTGGAGTTATGTATTTGGCAAATACATTCTATGAACTTTGGCTTTCCACCAAGGGTATGGCCTCAGTGGTGGCAGCTCGATGGCTCTTGTGGTGGTATAACTGGTTGGTGGATGTGTCCTCTAAGACTCTTCAGTGTAAGCTCCCATTTAAGGGCAAGCTCGTGTTTGAGGAGGCCTTGGAGAAGTTGGATTTAGGGAGTTCAAGCTGGCTACATTTCCTGAGGACAAGCCAAAGGCTAGTAAGTTGACCCCGGTGTTGAGGGATCAGTCTTACGATTTACATCATTTCTGAACAATGCACTTTGCCTCTTATTAAAGGGTGCATTATCCTTTTAGGGATTAGACCTTTTGGGATGGTAGAGGAATGGGTCAGGGGTTCTTTTCAGGAACTGGGGCCAGTTCCAAGAAAGCACAATGAGATGAGGGGGGGCTCAGCAGGGGTGGTGCAGGTCGGGGATCATCTTCACTAGTTTTACCCTATCACTTCTGACCAATGGATGGTGGAAGTCATTCGCAGAGGTTATGCTCTGGAGTTCACAATACTGCTCGTGGATGCCTTTCTGTTGTCTCCTTGCAAAGCTTCCACCAAATTGCAGGCCATCAGGGATACTCTCTAGCAGTTGCTCCAGTTACAGTCCATGGTCCCGTAGGTCAATCAGGTTAAGGTTGATAGTCAAGCCTCTTCACCGGCAAAAGCCTCTCCAACGGCACCCGATTCAGCATCGGGGGTGGAAGCGGCAGCCGCAAGCCCCTCCCGCTTCCCTCACCATGGCCCAATCGGGACACCAACAAAAGCATTTAAAGAAGCACGCCTTCAGATGCGCCCATGCCTGAGGGCCTCACCAGAGGACTCTTTGGCGTGGCCCTTAGGCAGGGACCTGAAGCGGGGATGATACTGTCTGCCAAACTCTTAGTCCTTATAAAATTGCACCATCCAAACAAAGGAGCCATGACAAATAAGCAAGTGACTAAAGCATGAGGGAACAGCACTGAACAATACAGACACAGATAAACCGAACTCTACTGAATTGTGAGTAAGCTCTGATGCACATTGCTTACCCACATAGAAACAACCACTTAAGCCCTCTGCCACATTATTGTAGGCTTACACATAAGTACATACCACTCTCAACCACCCCTAAGCACCACGTTGCATATAACTTTCACCTCAGTGGCTCACTCTTTATCAAACATAAAGCAAAGAAAACTTACACAACGAGCAAAAAATCTATTCACCTTAATCCTCCTCGCACTCTTACACTTCAAACCCAAATACATAAATGCTGGAGAAACAACTATGTTCACATCAGCTCAACTGATCCCAATCATACAAACAAGCAAATATGCAACTCATAAGATACATCCAAACCAATATCAACATAACAGACCATGAATAATAATTCACATAACCCCCACTATCTATGCAGAAGCAGCCCCATCCAAGATTTGACAACATACCCCACTCAAATGTGCACTAATCAATGCTTGATTAATCCAAAACAAATTCCACACAATAATGGATTACATACAAAACCAGAATATAGATATGTGTATCACCAAAACATGGGTCTCCGACTCAGACAACGCTATTATAAACCCAATTACCTCTCAACAATGCACAATGCATAACTCCACAAGGCATTCATGAAAAGGTGGAGGAGTTCTAATCATAGCAAAGGCACATCTAAACCTCACTACAACCTCCTCCTTTTACTCAAAAGGAAGCAACATAATAACAATCTCAAATATAGGCACCTAGCATTATGCCTCATATACAGAGCCCCAAGTTCTGACAAAGAGCTGTCAACCATCCTAGAGCTAGTGTGCTCCCACGCTACACAGAATAAACCTCTCCTCATCCTAGAAGACCCTAACCTCCCATCGCTGCCACAGCATGACGCAACTACCTTTCTGGAAGCAATGAAGGTTCTACACTATATCCAAATGGTGAACACTCCAACCCACAAGAAAGGAGGGACCCTTGACCTCATCTTTGTACCCAACCAATTTATTACCAAAAACCTATTAACACACCTAACAGTCACACCAATCCCATGGTCGGACCACCACATAATCACCTTCTCCATTAATGCACCCGTAACAGAAAGAACACCAGAGACAATCCTGAAGGAAAGAAGGAGATGTCAGACCTTCAACAAGGAAAAAGTCTAGAACAAGTACTGCCAGAGTTTAAGCAAAATACAACAGACCTTGACTCCATCCATCATCACCAGCTGGAACAAAACATTCCACAATGCATCAATAACACCAACCAAACCATTCCAAGACAACAGAAGAAAACACAACGCGCCATGGTTCTCAAGTGAACTCAACGAACGGAAGAAACAACTAAGGAAACTGGAGAGACTATGGCATCGAACCAAAGACTAACACCATCTCACAAAATACAATGAATGCAAGCCATATATCTTGAACCCATACAATCATCCAAGTTCTACACTCTGTTCTATGTAAAGTTGGTTTTGTTGACATGTTTTCTGTAAATCACACTCAATTAATGATAGGGTGGTATAAAATTAATGTTAAATAAATGAAAATAAACAAATAAATATTTATTTTGTGGTACCCAAGAAAGAGAGTTCTATTTTCGACCTCAAGTATGTCAACAGGTCACTGCGGGTACTGCGCTTTTGTATGGAAACGTTTTGGTCCGTAATAATGGCTGTCTGAAGCAGAGAATTCGTGACAGCCTTGGATCTTACAGAGGCCTATCTCCATGTCTCTATCCGCCTGTATCATCAGTGTTACTTAAGGTTTGCAGGCCCCATGGAACCCTTTCATTTTCAGACCCTTCCGTTTGGCTTTGCAATGGCTCCTCGGACCTTCACGAAGATTATGGTAGTTGTGGCGGCAGCTCTGTGGAGCGAGGGAGTGTTAGTGCACCCCTATCTGGATGACTGGTTGATTTGAGTGAAGTCATTAGAGATAAGCATGTCAGCAATGCAATGATTCCTCGCCACCCTACAGAACCTCAGCTGGGTAGTCAACAAGGCCAAAAATCATGCTCTCTCAAGATCTCATGTATGTGGGGGGCATGGTTCGACACCAGCCAAAGCTTGGTTTTTCTGCAGGAGGAGTGGATGCTGAAGCTACACAGATTCAACTTTTCTCGTGCCAGCAGGTCCAATTAGCGTGGTCTTATCATCAGATTTTGGGGTCCATGGCAGCGATGTTGGATTTCATTCCCTGTGCCAGGGCGCACAGGCTGCCACTGCAGATGTCCCTGCTGTCACATTAGTTTCCTCAACAGAATTCACTCTCAAGGAAACTATTGTGCCCGGTGGAGGTCCGCAGCAGCCTGACTTGGTGGTTGGATTCCTCCAAACTGTTGAAGGGGATGCCACTGGAGTCACTGGACTGGTCAATGGTGACAGCAGAAACCAGCCTCTCTGGATGTGGAGTGCATTGTTTGTCACAGGTCAGACAGGGACGGTGGTTTGCAGAACAGAACACGTGGTTGATCAGTCATCTGGAAATGCATGCCGTCTGGCTAGTGCTCCAAGCCTTTCTGCTGATAGTACATCACAAGGCCGTGCAAGTCTTTTCAGACAATACCACCATGGTAGCATACATCAACCATCAAAGGGGCACAGGAAGCATGCTGTTGGCAGAGAAGATCTCTCTGCTACTTCAGTGGGTGAAGGTAAATCTTCTAGGATTGTCTGTGGCCCACATTACAGGGAAAGAGAACGTGCAAACAGACTTTCTCAGTTGTCATCAGTTGTATCCTGGGGAATGGACTCTGGAGCAGTTGGTCTTTCTCAGTCTGGCCTGGTGATGGGGGATTGCTTGGTAATGGACCTGAAGTGTCTGCCACCAGTGTCAAAGTATCCCAGTTCTTCAGCCACTATCGGGGAAGGATGTCCAAGAGACTCGATGTGGTAGCATTTCCGTTTTGGCCTCTAATAGGCCGTTTACTCCAGCGCATCAAAGCGCACTGGAGGTTAGTGGTGTTGATTGCTCTCATTTATTTATTTAACCAGTTTTGTATACCACCTTATCCTTCAATCAAAATGGTTGACAAGACAACAAAGGACTTACATGTTGAGGGCATTTGGCCTCAGAGACCATGATATGCCAACCTCATTCAACTGTTGGTGGACATCCTGTGGTGGTTGCCAGCAAGATACAGAAGACTTTGAGAAATGGTTTGCAGATATTTCTAAGCAATTAGATAAATATAAAACAGATTTGAAGGCTTCTAAGATCAAAAAGCTATTCAAAGATGAGAGACGGATGAAAGAGGGATCAATATACAATTGGTCCTCTGGTAGATTCAGACGCACTGATAATCAAAGACGATCCAACTATCCAGATTCTTCGACATTTTCCTCTGATTCCAGTATAGATGGTGGACCCTCTGTCGCTCAATTTCAACCTAGTAATAGCAATAAGAAAGGTTCTCGTACCCAGCAACAAGTGGCCCTACATTCTGATCAAGAAAATTTTCCAGGGCATTCTACCAAAGCACGGCGAAAGAAGGATCAAGTGACATTTCAGTAGCTGATACAGTGGTTAATTTGTCTCAGATACCACTGTCTTCAGTACAGCTCCGTGTGCTTTCTCGTGGTCTATCGTTTATCGACGGCCCTACATATGATAGTTTTCAAAGCCATGTTGCAATTGAACGATTGATTCGTTTACTACAATTAAAAATCTTTTTTCATGGGAAATCTGAGACCTTCAATCGCTCTTTGGTATCATTAAAGTCTAATTGGGTACCTCCGGGTCCTTTGGATCCAATGGTTCATACGTTCCGTCATTTGGTGTTGGCAGATTTAAATGCTATGGAAACTAAGATTCACAACTTTCCCCGAAATCTGACAGTTGAAGAATCTCAGGCTCTACAAGAGCTCGCTAACAATGCTGACCTAACTATTAAGCGTGCAGATAAAGGAGGGGCGGTTGTAGTTATGAGTACTTCAGATTATAATGCAGAAATACTGCGTCAGCTTAATGAGGTCCATAACTATGTGCGTCTTCATGAAGATCCTACAGAACGTCTACAGAAGATTGTTTCTGAAATAACTGCTATGGCGGTTTCAGAAGGTTTCCTTACAGTCAAAGAAAGGGCTTTTTTGAATCCACCGTTCCCTAAAATTCCAGTTTTTTATGTGCTCCCGAAGATACATAAGAGCCTAAAAAAAAACCCGGGCCGCCCTATTCTCTCAAGCAATGATTCCCTTCTTGAACGAGTTGGACAATACCTTGATATGTTCCTTAGGGATGAGGTGCCGTGTATTCCATCATACATTAAAGACACCATGCATTTGTTGACTATTTTACACGACTTTCCATCTGTTGAACATATTACCTGGATGGCTACGCTTGACGTGGCAGCACTATACACTTCCATCCCGCAATATGATGCTCTGTTCGCTTTACAGCATATTTAGGAGGCACGACCATGTCCACATGCCGTTCCTACATCTTTTTTATGCGATTTGGCGAAGTTAGCGTTGAAACAGAACTACTTTCTCTACAAGCAAGAATTTTTTCAACAAATTTCAGGGACCGCGATGGGCGCTATGTTTGCGCCCTCTCTGGCCAACCTTTATATGCATTTTGAGGATTATGGGTGTATAACTCTCGGTATGCACCTTTCCTTGTGAGTTGGTATCGGTATATTGACGATATCCTCCTGTTTTGGAATGGTCCGGCGGATTGTCTAGATGATTTTTTCCAGTACTTGAATGGCTGCAATAGTAATATACAATTTGAAATGAAGAAGCATCAACATTTGATACATTTTTTGAATGTTCAGATTTTGAAAACTGTGGAAGGTTTTGAGACTACCTTATATACTAAGCCTACAGATAAAAATACCTTACTGCATTATTCCAGCTTTCATCCAAGCCATCTGAAAAATAGTTTGCCCTATTCGCAATTATTACGATGTCGCCGTTATCTGTTCCTCTAGGGAAGAGTTGAAATACAAGCAAGATTGATGATTGCTAAGTTTGAAACAAAGTGGGTTACCCTTTGCCTTTGTTAAAGAAAGCTTATAAGCGCGCTAAGTATAACCATAGAGACTGGTTACTATATCCCTCCAGTGGACATTCTGGTTCTGTAGACCAGTTGACACCGATTACATGTGTTTTACCACATTCTACTCTTTCGCATCGTGTGGCAGCCTCTATACATAAGCATTGGAAAATGTTTTCAAGGCACTCTATATTGTCTACTTACCCGGTCCGTATGGCTTATCAAAGAGGTAGGAATTTTCAGGATCGATTGTGTCCTGCAGTTGCTAGATCGGTAAATCTTCCGATTGCTGTACCTCATCAATGTGGACATTGCATATATTGTACGATGATGGTTGATTCATTATGTTTTGAGCTTAAGTATAAAACTCGTCTTAAACAACCAACGAACTGTGATTCTTCATATGTGGTCTACGCGTTGAGGTGTCCTTGCACCTTGCTTTATCGGCAAAACCACAAGACCTCTGCGTACACGCTTAGCTGAGCATAAATATAATGTCGTGAGAGCACGGATAGAATCTCCCTTGGTCCAACATTGTGTTGCCATGAATCATAAGTTTCAAGATCTACAATGTACTGTCATTGACAAGTTCTTCCTGATATTCGTAGAGGGGATAAGGGTCGGCCTACTTCTTCAAAGAGAACAGTATTGGATTCACACTTTACACAAATTTTAGCCCCTACTGGTCTGAATGATAAGATCAAATGGGCATTATTTTTCTAATATATTTCCAAGGTATAATCTTTGATGGATTTTTTTGTCCTATAGGTTAGACTAAATGGGAGTTCCAGCTCTGCTTTTTCTTTTGGTTTCTTTTGGTTTTTTAAAGTGGGTGTATATGAGTTCTGATCTAGGTGTTCTGATATGTGTATATTCCGATAGGAGTGGAGTTATGGCTAGTTATATTTAATATAGCGATTTAAGTGTAGTGAATGTGATGACAGTGTTTGTATGTCTGTGGGTGGTGTTTGTGTTTTTAATAAAGTTGAGTATTGCTTGGAAGGGGAGGATGACGTAAGATTCTTCCAGCGTATCAGCTGATGTGTGATGAATTTAAGGGCAGTGATGTCAGACTCTGTTTTAGTAGCTGAAGCGCTTTAGTCGCTTCTACTTTAATGGTGTAATGGTTACTTGGGCATAACGTTGGATCCCTGAGGAAGCCCGGCAGGGTGAAACAGAAGCTTTTGTCGGATCTGGAACGTTTCCGCTGCCCATTTTAAGCTCGTGGTGTTGCTTGACCAGCGGTTTTGCTTGCCAGCAGCGGCGAACCATGAGGCGTTTTGAATATCTTTGAAGGAACTACGTTGGGAGCTGATTGTTCAGATAAGTGGAGTATTACTACATGCTTAAGAGATTGAAACTGGTTGTTTATAACGTTTCTTTTCTCTTTAATTTTTCAGATGTTTGCTGGTCTTTGTAAGAGACTTAATTGTATTTCTCCATATGAAAGAGGTGTTCATCCCTCTGATTTAATTTAGATTCCAAGTAACTGATACGCTTTAGTTATTGAATTGATTTATAAGAACGATTGTTTGAGTGAATCCTCTAAAAGTACTTTTTTAGGATAAAAATTTTATGGCGTATTGTCAATTAAAGGTGTAGGTAGGGAGGGTAAGGCCTATGATGTGGAAGTTTTTCAGCTCTGTCCTATGGTGACTCTGTTCACCAATGATTGTATGAGCGATGACTGAGGCCTTTCGACCTTGATTTAATTTAATTCGGTTATAGTGTTGAGATATAGTTTATTGAAGAAAAAGGTGAGATAGGAGGCGATAAAGGGTGGTTCTGTTTATGTGGTTATTTGATACCCTTTAGGTGGTTGTTTTTGTGAGGTTGCCAGCAAGACCCATCTGTTATCATAGGGTCCATTCCTGACGCTTGAGAGGGTGCACCTGAGGAAACAAAGTTATTTGGTACAGGTCATTGCCATGCTGTTTCTCATTCATAAGTGTTTCACCTCTGGGTTTGGTGAGTCATCAAGACTTGAGACCATTGTGGATCACTATCCCAGATGTCATAGCTTTTTTTACAGGCTGATGTGTAGAAGGGCCTAGCCTTGAATCCCTCCAAGTGCAGGTCACTGCTCTTGCTTGTTATCAGGGTTGCATTCAGGATCTCTCTTTGGTGTCTCATCCTGATGTCCTGTGCTTTCTCAGAGTGGTCAGATAGTTGCGACCACTATTGCATCTCGCAGTGCCAACTTGGGACCTTAATTTGGTTTTGACCGGTTCTCCCTTTGAGTCCTTAGGGGCTGCATCTCTGAAAGATCTCACCCTGAAGACGGTGTTAATGGTGGCCATTTGCTGAGCTCAGAGGATCTCAGAACTGCAAACGTTATCCTGTAAAGAGCCCTTTCCTATCCTCTCCAAAGAAACAGTTGTGTTACATATGGTGCCTTCCTTCTTGCCCAAGAGAGTATCGGTGTTCCACATGAATCAGGCCGTGCTTCTTCCAAGGTTTCCAGATATGGAGGATCTGCAGCTCTATCTTTTGGATGTGTGCAGAATGCTCTATCATTATCTGAAAAGGATGGAATCGGTTTGCAAGACAGACCATTATTTTATCCTTTTATGGGGATCCTTGCAAGGGTGAGGTGGCCTCAAAGGCTTCCATTGCAAGGTGGCTAAAGGAGGCGCCATTAGGGTTGCATGTCTATTCCACTAGAGCTCAGACAGCAGTGCGGGTGGTCTTCTTCCACCTGCGGATATCTGCAAAGCTGCTACTTGGTCTTTGTTGCATACCTTTATCTGGCACTGTCAGTTCAGGCACGTGCTAATGCATGGTTCGGTGGACGGGTGTTGCAGGCCAGACTTGCCGGTCCTGCCCAAGTCCGAGTACTGCTCTGGTATATCCCAGGGATCTGGACTGGACTGGAGATATGCTATGGAAGGTGAAATTAGGCCTCCTCCTATGCTTTGTAGCACTATATAAATGATAAGTAATAGTAGTGGTCCTCCTCCTCCCTGTATTTCTTTTTCCATGGAAGCCCTTAGTTGCTTCAAGATGCTATCATTCACATCCTTCTTTACGTTGACCTGTGAAATTAAAGATCTTATATTTGCATCTGTTGCTTTTTGCAGTTTTTCTTCTCGTATTTTTCCTCTTTCTTCCAGTTTTTGGTACATTTTCTTTGTATACCCTCTAGATTTATATTAGGGATTGTAGCATAAAAATAACAGTACATTATTATCTCATCTTTATCTGCAGAAGTCCGCTTAAGCATAGTTAAACTTCTTAACTTTTTCATTAATTTCTGTGGTTTATCTCCTGCCATAGTAGGTCCATGAACATGCTCACCATGGCCTTTATCTGTGGCAGGGATGTTATCTACATCTGCAATGTCTGCACGATTGCTACCACCATCGTTAGCCCTACTGTGTAAGCTAGGGGAGTGCACCTTTTATACTGGATGATGTGTGGCCAGTATGGATTTTTCTTTTTTATTCCTATCATACTCGAATTGTAGTGTCACCAATTGTAGTGCTGAGATTTAGTATGGATGTTATACAACGGGATCACCATGTGAAGGTACGTAGCAAGACTTGAGGAAGGATCGGGTTAATGAACAGATTATGTTGCTGGAGCCAGTTTCTGATTTCCTTAAAGCAATTGCTGATATTAGCGAAGTTTGGTTTTATTGTGTTAGATGGAGTGAAAAACATGATGTTGTCTGCATAGAGTTGATATTGGATTTTGTATTCTTTGAAGATTTTACATATGGGTTGGAAAAAGATGTTGAAGAGGAGGGCGGAGAGACTAAAACCCTGGGGAACACCTTGAGATTGAATGAATGGCAGGGAGGAATTATCACCAATTCTTACCTGTTGAATTCTGTGGTCCAGGTATGAACAGAACCAGTTGAAAGTGGTACCTCTGAGACTTATGTCATGGAGTCTGTCAAGAAGCTGGTTATGAGGAACGGAGTCATATGCAGAGGCTATATCAATAAAGATTAGGAGACACCCTTGGGTAGGAGTTTGGATGTATGGGATTACTGTATCTAGGAGGGAAGTTAGAAGAGTTTCGACACCATGGTTTTTTTTAAAACTGTGCTACAAAAGATCAAGAGGGGCATGATCGTCAATGAAATTCTGAAGCTGTGTTTGGACAATCTTTTCAGTTATCTTTGCCAGGTGGGGAATACTTGATATCGGTCTATATGATGTGGGGATAGTGGGGTCAAGTTTGGTTCCTTTTAGTATAGGTAGAATAGAGGTCATATTCAAAAGAGTTGGCAGGATTCCAGTGCAGAGGGAGGATTGTATTATGTCACGTATATATGGGCCAAGAGATTCCTTTGTGCTTTTTACACATGAAACTGGACAGGGGTCTAATACTGAGGTAGAGGCATTGAGGTTTTTTTATTGTGGTAGTAATGTTATCTAGGGATGGCAGATCAAACGTTTCCCATGTTACAACAGCGGTGATATTGTGGGATGAATGGTCAGTGTGTTGAATTGTTATAGGTTGTACTGAGGGGAATTTAGAGCAGAGGTGATCAACAATGGTTTGTGGGGAGGGAGGAGTGGCCTAGTGGTTAGGACAGCAATCTCAGGCCAGAGGGACTGGGATTTCTAGTCCTATAGGCACTCCTTGTGGTCTTGGGCAAGCCACTTAACCCTCCATTGCCCATGTTCCCTGTAAGTATTAGCATATGTGTGTCATATCCCCTCATGTTAAATGTATCTCCCAATTGACCGCTTTGACCCAGTGAAAAGCAGGATATAAATACAGCTAAATAAAAAAAATAAAATAAAATAAAATATTTTATCTTCGGCCGCATGATTGTTTAGGAGTGACTTAGCTATTGAAAATAACTCGGGGTTTATTTAAGGAGCACATGATGACGTTCTCATTGTATTCTCTTTTACGTTTTAGAGTTTCAGCACGGTAGACCTGGAGTTTTTTGAAGTAAGAGGTGTAGGTAGAGGGGTCTCTAGAACATCTCCAATTGTGTTCCAAATGTCTATGGCCTTTATTAAGGTCGTGTAATGATTAGGAAAACCAGTTGGCTCGTTTGCGTTGGGTGTTGTAGGATGGCTTTGAGGGAGCTTGGACTGCAGAGGCAAGAGTTTTGCTCCAGCCTTCAGTTTGGAAGGATAGGTTTGGATGACTTATCGAGAAGGTCCAAGTGTGAGATGACTTGTTTGAGGACACAGTTAATATCAAATGGCTTGAATTTGCAGGGCATCTGGGTTTGTGTAGAAGGTTGTGTTAGATAGGGTCTGGATGGGATAGCGAACAAGACCAGGGAACAGGGAGAATGGAGTGTGTGGGTTGACTGTGGAGTGTGATGGACTGAGGCATGAAGATAAGGTCAAGGGTATTACCTTTGCAATGGGTTGGACTATTTAGGATCTGAGTGAAATGTAGTGCATCCAGAGCATCTAGAAAGGATGAGGCCTTTTACTGAGCAACTGAGAGAGGTTGAGATCTCCTAAGAGGATGAGTGGGTGAGTGGAAGTTTGGATGTTACAGGCTGATTCTAGGATTGTAGAGAGGTCTTGAGCCTCTGATTGTGGTGCTCAATATGCTAGGCACAGTGAGATTGCCTTGTTGGAGATTTTGAGGGTATCCATACTGTGGCAGGTGCAGGCCTGTGACCCACGGTGTCTGACATAGGCAGGCCAGCATGGCTAGCTTGACCTGTAAATGAGGCCTGTGGAGAGGCATATAGGATTGCACATCCCCCAACATGCTGCTATTGTAAGAAAGAACTCAGTAGAAATATTTAATTAGCTTAGATAAGCAGAATTGCAGAATTAAGAAATGGAAAAATACAGGAAAGATGTGTTTTAAAGTTACTGATAAGAAAAAGTACATTTGCAGAGAAATATTGAGGAGTGCTGACAGATGAGTTACAGAACCTTGCTCTTCTGCACGCACAAATGGTCCCATAGCCTTGAAAGTGTGAAAGTAACAAGTTGATGAACTGACCATTGTAATTGGGACTAGAAGGGGGGCAGGCAGGTGTCATGCCTACAGAAGCCCACAGAAGGAACATAATTGGAGAAACTTATCAGTACCGGGACCAATAGAAGGGCTACGGGAGGTACGGGAGCGTACCGGGACCAATGAAATGTTTTTCTATACCTAGAATGGAATAGAAGTCTATAAAAGTTGTTGTAATGCTTGAAAACTTTGCTCAGCCATTTTGAAATTGCCTTGCTTGAGACTTGTGCACAAATAAATGATTTGGACCTTCTGAACAGACTCCTGGTATCATTGGTTTGTCTGCGCTTTGCTGCTACATATTCCTTGGTGCGTTGGCCGGGAAGTTGTGGAATCAAAGTGTATATAGGGCAATATACCACGACTTTCCGCCTCTATAGGCTTGGTCCTGCCGGGATCGCGCCCTTCCGACGGGGGCCGCTCCCTGGCGCCACCGGTCCCTTGTATCGGAGGGAGCTGGTCGGACCTCGGCGGGTGCCGGGCCCGGTCGGAGCCAACGCCTCGAACCCGAGTGAGGGGAGTCCGAGGTCCAACTCATGCGCCTGCTTGGGAAGTTTTGAGGACCGGATCCGGTGAGTATAGTTTTGATTTTGGGTCTAGACAGAAATAGAAAGAGCAGTACTGCCATTGGAACTTGGAACTTGGAATTTGTAATCTCGAGATATTTGGAATTGGTAAAGAGAGCTTGATCACCTCTCAAGGAAGAGCCGAGTAGCCTGGCATGGGAATTCGCTAGGTGAAACCCTCATCCTTTTTGTAATTGTACTTGGAAAAGACTAGTCAGAACAGATAGAAACGAATGCATTCTGGGAATACGTTGCTAGCATGATTGAGTGAACGAAGTGTGAATGAGAGGTCTGGCAGCACGGACCAAGTGAAAGCTGACCCCTGATTAGCGCATTTCCTGACCGGGCGACCGCGCTCAGGTCGTGAAAAGGGGGAAGCGATTGTCGTCTTGTCTCGTTATTTGTATTCCCTATACGTTTCCAGGGCCGTGAGGACCCCTTACCCACGGTCCGCCCACCTTTTCCCTTTGTCTGTTGTTGCGCGCACACATCGAAATGGGAGGGGCGGAGTCTACTAGGAACACTCCATTAGAATGTATGATCGCACATTTTAAAGAGGGATATTCAGGAGATTATGGTATTAAAATGACGGCAGCCCGTTTGCAGATTTTGTGTACTAGGGAGTGGCCCGATCTAGACCCCATCTGGCCCCGAGAGGGAACGTTCACCGTAGAGATTATTCAGTCAATACATCGTAGAGTGCGGGTAGCGCACCCAGATCAGTACCCCTATATAGATTCCTGGTTAAGTATTTGTGAAGATCCGCCCTCCTGGGCGCAGCGCTGTTATGAGGAACAGTGCAGAATAATGTTAGCTAGAACAGATTCTAGACAGAAAACGGAACAGTCTAGAAAGAAAGAGCAGGATAAGAAAGCCAAGAAGAAACCCATCTTGGCAGATCCCGATTCCCCAGAGGTAGTCCTCAGGCAGCCCCGAACCCCAGGTCCAGTAAGAATAGCCCGGCGGCGTCCTGCCCCAGCACCCCAGAGACCGCCGGAGCCGAGGCGGGACCCAATCCCTGACCTCCCTCCTCCCGGAGAAGAGGAAGAGACAGAATTAGCGGAGAGAAAAGAGGAGGATGTAAAAAGTGAGTCAGAAGTGGAGCTAGAAGAAGAGGAAAGTGAGGATCCCCCAGAAGAGGAAGAAGAGGAAAGTGTACAAATAACTGAGGAAGCCAGCACCAGCACTAGCAAGCCAGTGAAAGAAAAGCCCAAAGAAAAACCCAAAGTAAAACCAGTCGAGAAAAAGAAAGCGACTCCTGCCAAGACAACAACAATAGCCCTTAGATCCCAGACCCAAATGACGCCTGGGACAGCCAAACTGTTTCCCTTAAGGCAAGTCCCGGGAGTGCCCGTAAAGAATGATAATGATGAAGTGGTAGCGGGACCCCTAACTTATGTGTATATCCCTTTCTCTACAACTGATTTATTAAATTGGAGGTCGCACTATGCCTCCTATACTAGCAAGCCCCAGGAGCTGACAGAATTAGTAACTAGTATTATGGAAACTCACCAACCCACTTGGCCAGATTGCCGTCAGCTCCTGACCACCCTATTCACTACAGAAGAACGAGCGAGAATTAGAAAAGCAGCTATCGAATGGATGGCAGAAAACCCTGCAGCTCCAGCGCAGGGGCAGAATATAATAGATCGTAGAGAAGCAGCTCAGAGAGAATTCCCGAATGAAGACCCCCAATGGGATCCAAATACAGATGAAGGATCCACAGCCCTAGCCCGTTTTCGCCAAGGCTTTTTACAAGGCCTGCGAAGAGGAGGCCAAAAAGCTATGAACCTTTCCAAAGTAGCAGGAATTATCCAAGGAATAGATGAGAGCCCAGCAGATTATTATGAAAGATTAACTGAAGCTTACAGAATGTATACTCCCTATGATCCCGAGGCACCAGGAAGTTTATGCATGGTGAATTCTGCTTTTGTAAACCAGTCTCAACCAGACATTAGACGTAAATTACAGAAATTAGAAGGGTTTGCGGGCATGAATGCAACACAGTTATTGGAAGTCGCTCATAAAGTGTATGTGAATCGTGATACTGAAAGACAGAGAGAATGTGATAGAAAGATGAAGAAGAAAGCTGATTTTTTGGCTGCGGCCATAGTTGAAAAGAAAAGGGGAGGTGTCCCTATTCGAAGGAGCAGAGGAAGAGGGCGGGGTCAAGGCGGAGGCCGGACCCAGAGACTAGGCGTGAACCAATGCGCCTATTGCAAAGAGGAAGGACATTGGAGAGATACGTGCCCGCAACTCGAAGACGCCCAGCAAGATGACGAATACGATCATCAGTGGCGAGAAGAAAGAAGAGGCCGTCCCCGAGGCCGAGGAGGAGCCAATCGAGAACAATTCCAGCGAGAGAGGGGAGGAGAAGCCATCCAAGCATTGGCCACACCGGCCCGTGACGAAGATGACGTGGATTAGGACAGACCGGGCTCCAAGTTTGCTTTAGGTCTCCAGGAGCCTATGGTCGAAATACAAATCGGAGACCAATTTATGAACTTTATGGTTGATACTGGAGCAGAACACTCAGTAATAGACAAAAAGATAGCCCCATTCACCAAGAAAGCAGTCACCATTATAGGAGCAACTGGTGCCAAAGCCACAAAGTCTTTTCTTCAAAACCGAATATGCAGTCTAGGAGGACAGCAAGTAACTCATCAATTTCTTTACATGCCCGAATGTCCAGTACCACTACTGGGACGAGACATGCTAGCCAAGCTTCAAGCCCAAATATCTTTCTCCGAACAAGGAGAAATGCAAATGACAGTGAATTCTCAAGCCAAACCAGCAGGAGTGATGCTGCTGACAGTACCCCGAGAAGAAGAATGGAGATACTACATAGATGATTCGATTCAAGATACCTATTTTGAACAAACTTTAAAGAACATTCATGCACCACTTGAAGTATGGGCAGAAGGCAGTCCCCCAGGCCTAGCCAAGCATATAGCACCAGTGATTGTAACCCTCAAGCCTAGTGCTACCCCAGTGCATGTCAAACAGTACCCTCTCCCAAGAGCCGCAATTGAAGGCATTCATCGCCATCTACAGAGATTGCTTGAATATGGCCTACTGAAAGTATGTCAATCTCCATGGAACACTCCACTTTTGCCAGTAAAGAAACCTGAGACAGATGATTATCGCCCAGTGCAAGATTTGAGGAGAGTAAATGATGCAGTTGAAACTATACATCCAGTTGTGCCCAATCCTTACACTCTTCTAGGACTGATACCTGCTGAAGCTACCCATTTCACTGTACTGGATTTAAAAGATGCATTCTTCTGCATAAGATTAGCCCCTGTAAGCCAAATATTGTTTGCATTTGAATGGCAGGACCCCATCTCTGGAAGAGGGGGCCAACTCACCTGGACAAGATTACCCCAAGGATTCAAGAATTCACCTACCATCTTTAGTGCTGCACTAAACCAAGACCTTTCAAGCTATCCAGTAGCCCCGGGGAAGAGAGTACTTCTCCAGTATGTGGATGATCTGTTGATAGCTGCCGTATCAGAAAAAGAATGTATACGAGCCACCCAAGATCTCTTGCAGTTACTAAATGAAGCTGGATATAAAGTTTCCAGAGCCAAAGCACAGCTATGCCAAACAGAAGTGAAATACTTGGGTTTTCGTATTACCCAAGGAAGCAGAAGATTAGGCAGAGAAAGAAAAGAAGCAGTATGCAGAATTCCAACTCCAACAACCAGAAAGCAAGTCAGAGCCTTTCTGGGAGCAGCAGGATATTGCCGAATCTGGATACCCAACTTTGCCCAAATTGCCAAACCACTGTATGAAGCCACAAAAGGAGAAGAGAAGTCACCACTGGAGTGGGGACTTGAGCAGGATACAGCCTTCCAGAAGTTAAAAGAAGAATTGATGTCATCACCAGCACTTGGACTACCAGATGTCCACAAACCTTTCCGCTTGTTTGTACATGAAACACAGGGAAATGCCTTAGGCATGTTGACTCAGAAATTAGGAAATTGGGAACGACCTGTAGCCTACCTATCGAAACAATTGGACCCTGTGGCCAAAGGATGGCCACCTTGCTTGAGAGCAGTTGCAGCTACAGCGCTACTAGTGAGTGAGGCAGACAAACTCACACTAGGACAGAACATACGAGTCACTGTGCCACATGCAGTCCTTGCCCTTATGGAACAGAAAGCAAATTATTGGCTCACCAATTCCCGAATGTTGAAGTACCAGAGCATGTTATGTGAAAACCCACAGATACAACTCGAAGTGAGCCATGCCTTGAATCCAGCCACCTTGATACCCATCAGTGAAGAACTCCCAGAACATGACTGTATCGAAGTCATGGAAACGGTGTTCTCTAGTCGACCTGACCTAACAGATGTGCCCATAGACAATCCCGACCAGATCTATTATGTTGATGGGAGCAGTCTCATCCTTGATGGACGACGCTGTGCCGGATATGCAGTCGTCACTCAACATGAAGTAGTTGAATCATCAGCTCTAGCCTCAGGCACATCAGCCCAGAAAGCCGAATTGATAGCACTCACCAGAGCTTTGTTGTTAGGAGAAAAACTTGTGCTAAATGTATATACAGATTCCAAATATGCCTTCACTACCTTGCATGCCCATGGAGCTCTCTATAAAGAAAGAGGACTCATCACATCAGGAGGAAAATCAGTCAAATATGGTCCCGAAATATTGATGTTACTTGATGCAGTCTGGGCCCCAACACGTGTAGCTGTCATGCATTGTAGAGGACATCAAGCAGGAAAAGGAGAAGTTGCTCGAGGAAATAGATTCGCAGATGCCTCAGCACGACAAGCAGCTATGACAGGACAGGTTGCCCCACAAGCTATGCCAATGCAAGCAGCATTGTTTCCAGTACCTTTGAATCTATGGACCCCACGATATACCACCAAAGAATTAGAATACTATTGTGACAAAGAAAATGGAGTATTGAAAGACGGATGGATTGAGCTGCCACCAGAAGAGGGCAGTCAACCTCCGGGACGAATAGTAATTCCTGAACTGTTAGGACCATCTTTTGTCAAAGCTTTCCACGAAGCCACACACTATGGGAAGAGTGCTATGGAAAAAGCACTCAGACCACATTTCTATATTCCTCTGATGACAACCATATCAGCCTCAGTAGCACGACAATGTCAAACCTGTGCCAAGAATAATGCCAAGCAAGGCCTTATTACCGCACCCCGAGTTCAGTCAAGAGGTGTGACCCCCATGCACAACCTCCAAGTTGATTTCACCGAAATGCCAAAAGCCAATGGATACCATTACCTACTAGTATTAGTTTGTACTTTCTCTGGGTGGGTAGAAGCATTCCCAACCAGAACGGAGAAAGCCCGAGAAGTTACCAAAGCCCTAATGAGAGAGATTGTCCCCAGATTTGGAATCCCAGCAGTAATAGGGTCAGACAATGGACCCTCATTTGTCTCCCAAGTTACTCAGCAGTTAGCAAAAGCTTTGCAGATACAGTGGAAGCTCCACACTGCATACAGACCCCAGAGTTCAGGGAAAGTTGAGCGAATGAATCGTACCTTGAAAGCCCAAATGTCTAAGCTTTGTCAGGAGACACACTTGAAATGGCCCCAAGTGCTCCCCATAGCTTTACTCAGAATACGCTCAGCCCCTGTAAAGTCAACAGGATTTTCCCCTTTTGAAGTTTTGTATGGTAAACCCCCACCAATAGTGCAAGGAGTCAAAGGAAATCTAGCCCAGATTGGTAGGGTCTTTGTATGGTAAACCCCCACCAATAGTGCAAGGAGTCAAAGGAAATCTAGCCCAGATTGGTTCAGAAGTAACTAGACAAGAACTCCTAGCTCTTAGTTTTGTTCTGCAGACTCTCCATACGTGGATCCAAGACCAGTTGCCTATCAACTTGACGGAACCCTTGCATCCCTATCAGCCTGGAACTTCGGTGTGGATCAAAGATTGGAAGAAGATACCGTTGGAACCCCATTGGAAGGGACCGTACACCGTCATCCTGTCTACCCCAACTGCAGTAAAGGTAGCCGAGATCGACGCCTGGATCCACCACAGCAGAGTCAAGCCCGCCGCCGATCCTGAACCAGAGCGGTGGACAGCAGAGCAGCATCCTGATGTACCCTTGCGAGTTACTTTGAGACGGCAACCAGCAGCATAGACACTTCATCACAAGTGCTTTGCAGTAGCCAAGTCTTTCGAAGAGGATTGCTGTTTTCCATGCAGCAACAGTTTTGTTTCAACGAACCCGATTTGTGTGTGATTTGACACACTACTACTACTTTGAGACTACATTGACTAAGCCAGACTTCACAAGCCAACTGAATTGCTAAGTTGGTTAATGTGTGCTGGACATCTTGAGGATCTTCAATCAACACTCAGCACCCGTTAAATTGCTTCATTAGCAAACGGGACGAAGAATAATAGACCGTCGTGATCAAGATCAGCAAGCTGAGGATTCAGAAGAACTCCAATCAACATCAACATGTATCTTTGCTTCTGCTTTGCCTTGGTTGCCTTCTTTGGAGGTTTTGAACAGACTGATGCTCTACCTCCATGCACCGCTTGTATTACTTCTACTAGAACTGGACTGAAAGTAACTCAGACTTTGCTTTACCATTCTTACTATACCTGCAAGGGAACAATAACTCGGTGTATCTATAACACCACTGAACTAAATGTTTGCACTCATGGCAAAATTAAAGCATGTTATAATCCGCATCAGAATCCATCCTATTACACGTTGGAAATAAGATGGAAGGATGCAGATGGACCTATATTAGCTGCTACACCACCACTTAAGGACATTACTAAACCTGCTGTTTTGAATTTTGATGCATGTAATGCTATTAATAGAGATAGTCAGTCCACCTGTGGTACATGGGAGAAAGCGTATCGGAATGACCATAAGTATATGTGTCCAGAAGGAGCCACGGGATGGAGGAAGTGTACAGGTAAAAAGGAACCAGGGTATAGTACTGCTACAGCGGCAGATTACTATTGCCCGTATTGGGAATGTGTTTTCTATGCTACCTGGAACACTGGTATTACTGATGAGAAAATAGATAAACGAATGGCTACTCTAACCAAGCCAACCACAAATGATAAATGTCAGAAAGATGCTTGCAACCCTTTACATTTGCGTATACATAACCCCCATGCATGGAAACAAGGATATAAATTTGGTTTACGTATTGCTGGAGGAGGAACAGATCCAGGGACCATTGTGTATGTTAGATTGAATACCCAAGCCCATAAGTCATCTAAATATCATATTCATAATACCTTTTATGAAGCTATGCATGTAAATAAATTTGAGATCCCTCACCCTTCACAGAATTTGTTTCTAGAATTAGCCGGAGCAGTAGTATCTAGTCTTAAGATCACAGATTGTTATTTCTGTGGCGGAACCCAAATGGGAGACCAATGGCCCTGGGAAGCCCAAGAATTGAATTATTCCATGATTTACAATCAGACTGAATTACACAAGACTACCAGTGAATGGGTGTTAGCGCACTCAATCGTTGGACGTCTTTGCTTTGCCAGAACTGGACCTCAGTTCACCCAAAAGGTAGGACAGCTGGTCTGTCTTAGCCAAAGATACTATAATGCCACGACTAAAAAGGTAGCATGGTGGTCAGGAATCAGACATCCTGAACCTCCTAACCCATTAGCCAGATTTCCTGAACTTGCAGGTCTATGGACTAACCTTGCCAAAGTCCAAGCCTGGCAAGCCCCACCTGGCCTATATTGGATCTGTGGAAACCGAGCATATGCGCAACTCCCACCACAATGGGGAGGAGCATGTGTCTTAGGAACCATCAGACCTTCTTTCTTCCTGTTAAACACTGAACATGGAGAACAATTAGGATACCCCGTATATACTACCCACAAACACAAAGGAGCATCTAGACAGAGAAGAGAGGCCTTACAGATAGGCAAGTGGGAGAAGTGGCGAGGTGATGATTGGCCACCAGAAAGAATTATTGAGTATTATGGACCTGCCACTTGGAATGATGATGGTATGTATGGTTATCGTACCCCAATTTATATGATCAATCGTATTATTCGCTTGCAAGCAGTAGTTGAAATAATAACCAATGAAACTAGTCATGCTCTCACGCTCTTAGCTAGACAAAGTACTCAGATGCGCACTGCCATATACCAAAATCGCTTAGCCCTTGATTATTTGCTAGCAGCTGAAGGAGGAGTATGTGGTAAACTGAATTTAACTAATTGCTGTTTGAAAATAGATGATAAAGGTCAAGTAGTTGAAGAAATTGCTAAAGATATGCAAAGACATGCTTATGTGCCAGTACAGACTTGGCACGCCTTGAAATTTCCTAATTGGTTTGCTAACCTTTTCTCTTGGCTGGGAGGATTTAAGACTTTCGTTATCTTAGTACTAATCCTTGTTGCTGTTGTTCTCTGCTTACCATGTTTAATCCCATGTTGTATGCGCTCCCTTCATAGTGCTATTGATAGTACAGTAGAGCGGAAGACCGCAACTAGAATAATGGCTTTATACAAAGTCAGCCCTAATGGAACAAGTAAGAATCCTTTGATCGGGATGTGAATCTTTTTGAAAAGTGATTTAATTCTCACACCTTATTAAGTAATAGGGTGAGATTAATCAAAGGGGGGAATGTGGCAGGTGCAGGCCTGTGACCCACGGTGTCTGACATAGGCAGGCCAGCATGGCTAGCTTGACCTGTAAATGAGGCCTGTGGAGAGGCATATAGGATTGCACATCCCCCAACATGCTGCTATTGTAAGAAAGAACTCAGTAGAAATATTTAATTAGCTTAGATAAGCAGAATTGCAGAATTAAGAAATGGAAAAATACAGGAAAGATGTGTTTTAAAGTTACTGATAAGAAAAAGTACATTTGCAGAGAAATACTGAGGAGTGCTGACAGATGAGTTACAGAACCTTGCTCTTCTGCACGCACAAATGGTCCCATAGCCTTGAAAGTGTGAAAGTAACAAGTTGATGAACTGACCATTGTAATTGGGACTAGAAGGGGGGCAGGCAGGTGTCATGCCTACAGAAGCCCACAGAAGGAACATAATTGGAGAAACTTATCAGTACCGGGACCAATAGAAGGGCTACGGGAGGTACGGGAGCGTACCGGGACCAATGAAATGTTTTTCTATACCTAGAATGGAATAGAAGTCTATAAAAGTTGTTGTAATGCTTGAAAACTTTGCTCAGCCATTTTGAAATTGCCTTGCTTGAGACTTGTGCACAAATAAATGATTTGGACCTTCTGAACAGACTCCTGGTATCATTGGTTCGTCTGCGCTTTGCTGCTACAATACCAGTGGAAGAGGCAGTTTTAATAGTGGTTAAGTTTAGATCTTTTTTAGAGATTATACAAACACCTCCACATCTGTTAAAGTTATGGTTGCAGGTATGTATAGAATGGGTGGGGGAACATAGCTGATTCATGAGTATTGATTCTGTGTTTCAGTGAGGCAAAGGATATCTAAGTTGTAATCGGATAATAGGTCGGTAAGTAGGGGGATCTTCTTCTTGGCTGAATGGGCATTGATTAAGGCATAATTGAGGGAGGGGGAGGTTAAGTTTCAGTGTAGGAGTGTGTGTTATGTTAGAGATGGTGTTAATTCTGGTTAATCTACATTTCCGGGGGGGTATGGTGTATGTAAAAATGAGGAGGTTGGTTAGAGGTAGGCAGAGGTCTATAGGAGTGAATTATTGAGATATGAAAGTTATGATTTACTTCTAAAGCATTGATTAGGAAGGTTGAGATTAGGAGTAAGAATAGTAAGTGCGTGCCGTGGATTAGGAGCCAAGACTGAGAGGTGGCCATGTTGGAGTGGGTGAGACGGATGTTGCTTTGCTAATGAGAGTAGTACGGACAGAGTGTATGGCAAGAAAGAGCTGAGGAAAAATAGCAACAGACTGTCAGTACAGTACAGCAGTAAGATTGGTACTTGAATCAATACAGTTAAAACACAGTATTAATTTAAAGCAGTTGTCTAGTCTGAGATAATTGCTAGAAATCGTTGAGGCATAAATTAAAGAATATCAGTGGTGAAGTTGGTTTTATAAATTGGCACATAAATCAAGGAATAATAGCGGTGAAATCAGTTAAAATAAATTGGTACTTAAATCAATACAGTTGAGTGTGGGTGTCCGCGGAAAAAACTCAGGATGTTCATAGGCCTTTCCTGAATGTGCTTTATACATATCTGTGGCTCGCCACACCCCCATTCCGCCTCCTCCTGCCTACATTCTGAAAGACCCTTTTTAGTGTCGCATAAGTGCAGGGCCACGTAGTTTCGGAATACGATTCTAGACATATTCATGAGAAAAACGTCTATCCCACACATCCAAAGGGCTTATTCATGTTCTAGAATGACCTCTTAAGTGAATTATTTTAAATCTAATTGATTATAAGGGAATTTGTTTTTTCTGCCTCTCCATACCTTTTGTATTCTTTACCACCATTCCAAGTTATCAATGTCTCTGTTTAATGTACATTACCAAATTTAAGTTATAATGTAAACAGCTTTGAATGAAATGGTAAAGCGGTATACAAAAACCTGTTAAATAAATAAATGCATTATTTTTTTCAAATTGTAAACCATTTTTAATGACACATCACAAAAATGCTACAAACATTTTTATAAATAAATGTAATAATAGCCGCGGGATCAGGCCTTGGTCTAGCTGCTGACACCCAGGGCTCTTCCTGTAGCATTCATATCTCACCAAGCCCTGCAGCAAACTCTTTCAGCTATACCCTCAAGAGCCCAAACTAAACACAAAATTAACCAAAACAGTGGGGGTCCCCCTAGGGGTCCAAGGGCACCAACACTGGCTCAGGGGCATATGAATGAAGGGCACTGAACTAGGACGTGAAGTAAATGAAATGATTGGTCTGTCTGGTAATCAATATGTTTCAAACCTAGCAATTCTCTAGTACTGATATAGCCTGGGGCTTAAGACATCTCCAATCCTGTCTCATCAAATCATAATGCGTTAGATTTCCCCTTACTCAAACCAGGCAGAATCAAATTTCTGATCTATGGTAGTTGAATGAAAAAGAATATGTATCAAAACGTGTTCCTGATGGCAGAAATTGTCATTGTGTTTATGCTTGAGGAATAGAGTTGCCCACCTCAGTATTAAAATGATCCAGGTCCTGCTAGAATGGATTTCTGATGATGATTAGGACAGCAGCACCCTTCTTTTCTTTGCTCTGCACTGATGGCAGTGTCTATGAAAATGGCACAACTCCGAGCTCACTTGCACTAATAGAACAGGCTCTGGGGTAACTTTTCTAAACATATTGAACTATCTTTTCTCACCTCAGGCTTTCTCAATGTCAAACCTGAACTTTTAATCCAATTTGAGCAAGAAGGACCAAGCCCCAGGGATCTGAGGAAAGAGGAAACTTACCCAACACCGGCAGAAATGAGGAACTATATGAAGCAGGTAGTGTAGTTGGATTAAGGCTAGTGATGAATTGATGCAAACATTTATTACAGGAAAGACGCCTCGTCTGGGGCAGGCAAATTGAGAGTGAGGTGCTATAATCACCGAAACTGACTCCTAAGCTTTGTTGTGTGGATAATGTGCTTGCTATGTTTCCTTACTATTTACTGTCTAACTTTATTTTCAGATCTGTCTTTTTATGTCTTTTATTCCTTCTCTCTCATCATTTTGCCATGTCTCTCTGTCCCATCTTGAAGAACTAAAAAAGGGGACAGCTACTTCTGGAGAGAGATCTGCTATTGTGAGTATATACTTCTGGGAATTTTTCTGAAGGGACTTCTTTGGACTAAAGCTGATTATTCTGTGAACCCAGTGTATTTGTTAAATCAATCAGGACCTAGTAGCAGCAGTTTAAGTTTAAATTTAAAACACAGAAGAGAGCTTTCTGGTTGGATTTCATACCCAGCAGAGAGCTTGTAGTTTAATTTTAATACTCACTCAGGGCCTAGTATCAGCAAAGTACTTTTAGTTTAAATTTAAAACACAAAAGAGAGGTGTCTGGTTAAATTTAGAACCCAGTAGAGAGCTTCTAGTTTAAATTTCATAATAAGCCAGAGCCTAGCAGCAGCAAAGAGCTTTAATTTAAATCAAATCAGAATATAACTTAGCATAAAAGGCAAAACAGGGTCAGTATTCTTTGAGCAACAAATAAAGTCTTCTAGATACCTTTACAAAAAGGCCTTCTACCTAGGGGGCAAGAGACCTGTGAGACTATTTCAATAGGTGTCAATGCCAGGTGGCAGGCCAAAAGGCCATTTTGAAAGACTCATTCTATCCAAGCAAGGACTGTTAATCACCCAGGAAGTTGGTCACAGCTTACCTCAGAAGCACAGGACAGGGTACTGTGAAGCAGCCCTCTTTTAATAAGTGTTATTTCCCTCCCACACTCCCCAGCACCCACCCATCCCAGGGATAATCGTAGCTATATAGGTACTTACATATCTTAAAGGAAAGGAGGTGATCTCAGGTGCAGCTCGTTGTCCAAATCAGTCATACACTAAGGACCTGAGATTAATTAAGCTTCAGGTGAACAAGGTATATTAAACGTATTAGGTACAATTTTATTAGTATAAGTATCCATAACAACCCTAAGAAAGTAAAGAACTTAAAGATCTAAACAGAAGCTTAAAACTAAGATGCAGACAGCAGTCCAGCAGCAAGATGGGGGCTTTCCAGTCTTTTGCATTGAGTGTCACATGTATGATTTTCTCCTACTTGGTGAGAGGTCTTACGTGTGTACTAGGTGCAAGGAGCTCTTTGCTTTCAGGGAACGAGTCTGTTCTCTAGAGACTAGAGTAGCAGACATAAGAAAGACAGAGAGGTACATGGACGAGACCTACAGGGATATAGTCCTGAAGTCCCACCTCCAGTCTGGCAGCATCTCTGCTGCCATGGAGGAGAGAGGTCTCGTGACAGGAGAGTATCACCCTGGTGTGGCAGGAAGTGATCCTGTAACTAGGACCTGTCCTCCAGGTGATGCAAAACCCTCTCGCACTGAGGAAGTTTCTCCAGGGCCCTGTGCCCATGAGGGAAGGGTTAGGACAGCCATTATAGTTGGTGATTCGATCATTAGGCATGTAGATAACTGGATGGCAGGTGGCCTGGTAACATGCCTGCCTGGTGCGAAGGTAGCGGACCTCAGGTGCCACCTAGATAAGGTCTTAGATAGTGCTGGGGAGGAGTCTGCTGTCTTGGTACATATCGGTACCAATGACATAGGAAAATATGGTAGGGAGTGATAGGGGAAAATAAGACTTAAAGTGTGTGTACAGGAGGACTAAGAGGCCCACAGGGGAAAATGGGAATCCTGTAAATATCTTTATATGGAAAGGAATGTGCTGTGCTAAGACAAATTGATTGTTCTGCAAGGAAACAACTAACATCTGTGAAGTTACTGATAAGCTGTGGTGGGCCTCAGGGGATGAGTTGATGACGTATGTATATGTTTTTTGTTCATGTATAAAAGACAGACAGCCCCTCTAACCTATGGAATAAACTTACATACTACTTATATGTGAGTGTGTGTGTTTGTTCCAGACAGAGAAGGTAAGGTGGTTCCCCGGCCCAGGGGGATTAGCGGGCGTCACGAGGGTAAGTAGTATATAGTGCTGGGAAAGGAGTAACCCACACTTACAATTTGGTGTCAGAAAGTGGGATTTCCCCATTGCACTGGGATTTCACGACTTCCTAAATTGACGTAGCTTTGGTAGCTTGTCTCGGGAATGCGCTTTGGTAGCGCTATGCATAACGGGGACGGCCCGCTGGGTCCGTGGTAATACCCTTTTCCTTCTCTGTGGCTTGTGTGATTGTGTGAGCTTGGCAAGATGCCCCTGCCTCAGCCTGAAGCGATAGCGCTAGTGACGGTTGTTGGCAGAAAGCAAGTGGCCAAGCGTGCGATTGTTGGATATTAATTAGAGTATGGGGGGGTCCCAAGGTAAGGGGACTGCTCCAGAATCCACGGGAGTGCGTGCGCAGCCAAATGTTGTGATAAGGTTTAAAACTGCAGCTAAGAAGGCATCCTATTCTCGCCGTACCTCGGTCCCTCCCGGCGCACCCCCGGTAGATGGGGAGATGCCGAAGGAATACATAGACACAGTGGCAGGGGGTTATTATACTAATCCCTGAGTGGATAATATGGTGGGGTGGACAGAAGGTTTACGTAGCTCAAATCCTTTTCCCAGGGAGGGTAGCTTCTCTACCTGGCATTTAGATATGATTTGGGGATTGTGTCTGGGGGATAAGAAAGCTTTTCCCTTTTATACCGGAGACCCGAAATGGCCAAAATCTTATTTGAAGGAATGTGGTACTGTATGGATACATCTGGCTCCTTATTATAATGGTCAGCACCTACTGGTGCTTGACTCGCCCCGGGAACTGCCTCTGAAATTGCCCCAACCCCAGGTGTCCTCCTCCCGGGTGCCGACGGCCCCTCCGCCGTATCACCCCATTTACCCCTCCCTGGTTGGATCGGCTGCCATTGTAAAGCCAGCCAGAGACTCTGATTCATTAGAGGACATTGTTCTGGCAGTGACTGCTTCTACCGCGCACCCCCTGGTAGTAATGGCGGAGCGTGCCCCCACCCACCGGGAATTACCCATAGATAAAATGTTTCGTTAGATATGTGCTACTTATGAGGCTGTGCGTGGCAAGGTGTTGGAGCCTGCCGGTTCGCCTCCATCACCACCCGCTGCCTGGCTACCTTCTCCTGCCCTACCTTCTCACTCAAGCCTATGCTTGACTGAATCTGGGCCCGCCCCTGCTGGTCGGGACACGCCCAGGGAAAACATGTATCACCAATTGTGTAAGACATCTCAGGAGGTCTCTACCGGGGGTTTGGGGACGCGAGCGGGGGCTGGAGGGTCCGCTGCTTCCCTGGTCCCTTTTGCCCTGCTGGAGTCCCTCATTACCCCCCCCCCCCTAATTCCCCCCTTCCGATGCCTTCAACTGAAGATCGGGTGGGGGAACAGGCACAGAATAGGACTAGGGATCATAGGGATGGGCTTAGCCCTCATAACCCCTTTCATAAGCTGGATTCAAATGACGTGAGAACGTCTAACAATGATAGAGCATCAGGAAAACCTACCTTTAAGGGTTACACATATACCCAGTACCCTTTTTTAACTATTGGTAACCAGCTTGTTGTTAAGCCCCTGGATCCCGCCACCCTTTCTTCTATTTTACAGCATGCCCTGAATCCTATGAAAATGCCAGCTGCCACTGTGCACTACTTGGCGTGGCCCTTAGGCGTTGGTCCGTGGCATCTGTTGCTGGAGGTTACACTGACAGCATAAGCTGGATTGTGGTGCCTATATATTGTGGTATCTTGCTGTTCCGTGTTCCTCTCCTTCTCTTATCTGTTTGACTGTCTCTGTCCTCTATTCTGTCCTGTCCTATCATATAAATGGCGTTCTTTTCTTATTTCCTTGAATGATATAGTATTGTAAACCGCTCTAATGCCTCTTGGCCTGAGCGGTATATCAAATCTAAATAAACATAATAATAATAACATAACATAATATGACTCGCGGGTTGCAGTGTACGGTGCAGGACTACCGCCTCATTATTGAGGGTGTCCTGGGGTATGATGAAGAAACCCCATTTGATTTTTCTAAAGTTAAGTCACTGGCAAACCCTTATGAGATGATGGATGATTCTAATTACCCCCTCCGATATCCTGAGGTGATAAAAAAAAAAGATGTGGGAAGAAGTGTTAGGGGATTTTGAGCATTTATTTGGGGCAAAACAGAATCTTGCTGTGTCTATTGCATGCGTGCAGGAACCAGGGGAAGGAGTTTCACAGTTTTTGCGAAGGTTTCGAAAGTGTTGGAAGGAGGAGGCAGGTTTATCACAGGAAGGCCTGATGGCTTCGATGTATATTCAAACGCTGTTTGGGGCTATGCGCCCTGAAGTGACTGTAGCATGTAAGTGAATGATAGATGCTTGGTTTAGCATGACTCCGGCAGAATTAGAGAAGGTAATACTAACGAAGGAAGCGGCAGGATGCTTTGCAGATATGGATGTTAAGAAAGGTAAAATTTCTCATGCTTGGCAGCAGGATATTGGTTGCCAGCAATCCTACCCCGGGGGATATCAACCCCCGGGGCCTCAGTGGTCACAATCTAGGGGTTGGAGGGGACAGCGAGACCGGTTTTGAGGCGGACGGGGTGGTGGAAGAGGAGAAGGGCAGGGAATATCTAGAAATCAGATTTGTTTTCATTGTAAGCAACAAGGACATTGGAAAAATGAGTGCCCTTACATGGCAGGTAGCGGCCCTGGGCCGACTCAAGGGGAGTGGGCTTTGCCCCCTCCCGCGACGCCATTGGCACAACTCCCTCCCCCATCTAGTAGCCCCGCAACCCCTATTATCCCTATTACATGGCAACAGCCCCCGCAAAGCCCATAGGGCTGCCTAAGGCAACGGTTCCGATCTGGGTTCAGTTAACGGGTGGATGGAAGGAGCCCCCTTGTTGTATGTTGTGCATTAATGGCCAGCAAGTCTCCTTTGTAATCGATATGGGAGCGACTTGCTCTACGTTGCATGCCTCTGTTTGTAGGGAACCCTTAACGCCAGGTCCTGCCTCTGTTGGGATAAATGGAACCTCTACCCCCACATGGATTACACCCCCGTTGTCTGTCTCCACGCTTGGTAATAATACTGTTCTGTTTACACATTCATTTACGATTATTCCCTCCTGTCCAGTAACTCTCTTGGGGCGGGACCTGTTGTGTCACCTAGAAGCAGTAACTATTAGTAATTCGGATGGCTCTTTTGCCCTGCACTCTCCCTTTTTATTGAATATGATTTCTACAAAGGCACATGGGTTGTCTAAGGTTCCTCCTAAACTCTGGGCCACCTCCCCAACTGACACCGGATTGGTCCTCTGTACGCCATACGTGGCACGTTTTAAGGATCCTCAATCTGTCGTTTGTATCCAACAGTACCCTTTGTCTGACCCTAAGGAAACTGCTCTGCAGTCCATGATCTAGGATTTTGTCACAGCAGGTATTGTAGTTCCTACTGTTTCTCCTTATAATACTCCCGTGAATCCTGTCCCTAAGGAGGATGGGTTCCGTTTTACCCAGGATTTACGGGCCGTAAATCAGCTCGTTGTCCCGCTGGCACCGGTGATGCACGATATTGCCGGGCTACTTACTCTTATTCCTACGGAAGCTAAATGCTTCATGGTTATTGATTTAGCTAATGCCTTTTTTAGTGTACCACTGGACCCCATCACCCAGCCTCTTATGGATTTCATACATGCAAGTAAACAATATACCTGGACTCACCTGCCATAGGGATACACTGATTCCACGGCGGCGTATTCTCTTGTTCTTAAGGTATCAATTGAAATGTGGCATCTGCCTTGTTCCTCCACCCTTCTCCAGTATATGGACGATTTGTTGTTATGTTCAAAAACAATCACAGAATGTGAAAACGACTCTGTATCCTTGCTCTGCCATTTAGCCTCCCATGGACATAAGGCTTCTCTAACAAAGCTCCAGTGGTGTTGTGAGCGTGTTACCTACTTGGGGTTTGTGCTGTCCCCCGGAAATCGGGCTCTTTCTCCCGCCCGAGTACAGGCAATTATAAAATTATCTCCTCCAACAACAGTGACACAAATGCTGGCTTTTCTTGGATAAGTATCCTTCTGTCTTGCTTGGATCCCGGACTGTGCTTATTGGGACTCCATATTGCGAAGGGCTACTTTGCAGTTACCAGGATCTGCATTTATTGAATGGACCGAAGAAATGCTTTCTGCATTTGCTACTTTGAAAAAGCTGCTTATCTAGGCTCCTACACTTGGACTACCCGACTATGGGAAAATGTTTTACTTATATGTAAGGGAAGAGGGAGGAATTATGGCAGCTATTTTGGCTCAAGACCCCGGGGGGGGGGGGGGCGGGAATGCACCCAGTCGCATATTTATCGAAAAAATTGACCCTCCAGGTACAGGGTATGCCTGCATGTTTGCGAGCCCTGGCAGCTTCGGCTATTGCCATACAGATGACTATCCCGATTACTCTGTCTCATGAGACTATCCTGTTTTCTACCCATTCTGTTTTGAATGTGTTAAAGAACCTTACCACGCAACACATGACAGCCCAGCGCCTTAGTGGGTATGAGGTAATTTTAACAACTACTGAAGGGTTGTCAGTTAAACAGCAATCCGCTGCCTTTACCCCGATGCTGGCCTTACAGGCCTTAATGCACCCAGTAGATGATTCTGAGTTGCCCCAAGAAGAACATGATTGCTTAAAGTTGATTAAATTTGAGACGTCAGTACGTCCCGACTTGTCCTCCTCCCCGCTCCCGGACGCTCCACATATATTTGTGGACGGGAGCTGTGTCTGTCCCGCAGACAACACCTACATTGCCTCTTATGCCATTGTAGAACGCCCGAATCTTCTGCATGAAGCCCATTTGCTACCTTATGGCTCTGCACAAGCTGCAGAACTGGTAGCGCTTACTAGAGCCTGTGAATTATTTGCTGATAAACGTGTTAACATTTATACAGATTCCAGGTATGCCTTTGGGGTGGTGCATGATTTTGGCCTCTTATGGGGGAGTAGGGGTTGGAAGACGGCAGACGGTAAACCAATTTCTCATGCACAATTGGTTAATGAATTGCTGGCCGCCTTGTGTAAACCCAAAGAAGTCGCCGTTATTAAATGTGCCGCCCACAGATATGATATTCTATTGCCTCTCAAGGCAATGCTTTAGCTGATCTTGCAGCCAAACAGTGTGCACAAGCCCAAATTGAACTCTTACGTAGTAATAATAACTCTCAGGGCATGCCAACAGTTTCTTACTATCTGTCTGATCCTTTACTGTATGAATATTATGTTTCCCCTCTTGAGCATTCTTTTCCCCTGCACCACTTGCGGGCTGCTGCAGATCCCGAGGACATTATGTATTGGGAACAACATAATATGAGTTTAAATTCAGCACAGATTTGGCAGGAAAAAGGAGGGGGGGGGGCGAAGAGGGCTACCGAAAGCGGCCGCCCCTCTCTTAATTGGTCAAGTACATGGGGTAGGGCATAAAAACAGGAAGACGGTTCAGTTACAAGAAATATTTGTTTGCAGAGATTTGCCTCATTTAGTGGAATCACAACTGAGTCAAAGCTTAGTATGTGCTAGGAATAATGTTCAGCAGGGAAAAGCAATAGGACAATTGCAACATTTACCCCCACCCCAAGGCCCGTTTCAGGTCCTACAAGTAAATTTCACATGTATGCCACGATCGATAGGGGGCTATAAGTATTTGTGAATTATCCTCTGCCCACACTTCAGGCAGAGCTAAAAGATTGGTGGATATACAGGAACTAACTGTCTTGGTCGGAGATGCACTATAGAACTGCCACTCTTCTTTTCGGGGGACAGTCAGCACCATCAGTCCAGCAGGCTTTGAGTTTACAGTCATTTGCATTTCTTCTTCTTCAGCAAAGGATATCTGTACCTGGAGCTTGGCAAGCATATCTCGGCCCAAAGGTGGAATAGGGCATTCAGGCATATACAGGAACTGGTGCGTTATTTTCTGTCTCCCTAGTTCACACATGCAGTTCTGCAGGAAAGGCTTGGTGGCCCTAGCCCCAGTGGCCCCAACAATAGTGACAGATCGGGAGAACAAAAGGGGCCACTGGCTTTTTCCACCACTGAATGTTCTGCTCCTGTGTCCACCATAAAGTCCATATATTGGTCCCCTATTTTCAATACTGATCATAGACTCCTGGGGACCCAGGGTAAACTTGGAGCCTAGTCTGGCCTAGTCTTCATCCATATCATAGCCCTCGGCAACTGCCACTCCCTCAATAGCTTCTTCTCTCTCTTGCCGGAACTGTGCTCGGTTTACTCCTCCTCATGCTCTCCAAGTACTCCCTCCTCCCTTCCTGAGGGTGGAGCCAAAATGCGGGCATTCATTTTTCCAATGTCCTTCTTCTCTACAATGGGCGCACTGGTTCGCGCCCAATGGAGGCCAGCTACTTCCACGGCCTCTTCCACGTTCTCTGGTCCTTCGGTTAGGAAAACCTCCTCCACGTCATTCAACTAAAGTGGCAGCAAGAAGATCTGCTTTCTTCTTCATTTTCCTTCACTTTCTCTGTAACGTTCATTTCCACGATTCACAAACACTCTCTGAGCAACTTCCATTAACTGTGCTGTATTCATGCCCTCAAATCCATCCATTTTCTGTAATTTTCGCTTTATATGTCCCTGGGACTGACTGACAAAAGCTGCATTCACCATACGCAGATTCTCCGGGGCGGCTGGATCGTATGGAGTATATAATCTATAGGCTTCAGACAACCGCTCATGAAAGGCTGCTGGACTCTCTTCCAGACCCTGGAGGACTTCTGACGCTTTCCCGATATTCATAGCTTTCTGGCTTCCCCTTCTCAGGCCAGCCTGCATCAAGACCTGGCAAAATCGAGTTAGGGCCGCTGCCCCCCTTTCATCATTTGGATCCCATCCGGGATCTTCATTTGGGAAAACTGCGGCGGCTGTTTGCGGCCAATTCATATCTGCTCCCTCTACAGGGTTCTTTTCTAGCCAGCGGATAGCCGCTCACCTGATTCGCACTCGCTCCTCAGTAGTGAAGTGAGTGGACAGGAGCTGGCGGCAATCAGACCAGGTAGGCTGATGGGTTTGCATTATACTAGACATTAATTCAGTTAAATCTTGGGGCTTTTCAGTATAAGATGCATAATGTGTTTTCTAGTTCAACAAATCAGTAGTAGAGAAAGGTACACAGATTAGATTGGCTGGTCCTGGAGCCATCTGGCCCTGCTCATTCAGGATAGGCAGACCAGGTACCTGACGCAATGGCATTAGGCGTCCCTCTCCTTTCTTCTTCTTTGCAGTGGCACTTCTTAAATCATATGATTGCCGGGTATAGGCATCCTCACCAGGTGACCCTGATCTGGCGATAGAGTCTCTGCTCTTGGTATTCTCGTATTGGTGGAGTAATTGGGATATTTGTGGCTCAACTGTAATATTACTCTGAAGAATAAGGACCAACTTTGTTAGAATAAGCCTGAAAGGGGGAGCAAGGAGCCAGGCCCAGAGAGGGTCCCCGATTGGACAGGTGCAGGGGGCATTGGGACCAATAGAAAGTTTGCCTGTGTCAAACTGTGAAAACTGTATATAAGGAATTGGCTATCATACGTCATTGCTCATTCTTTTCTGACACTAAAGCTGTCCGTCTGAGCCTGAGCACAATAAATTGGCTTGGATCCTGCAACTGACTCCTGGTATTATTTATTGCATGCTTATCAGCTGCTACATTTCTTGGTGCATTGGGCCGGGAAGTGTGAGTAGTGTGATGGTATTCAAGTAAATATACCACGACTTCTCGCCTTAAAGGTTTTGTCCGGCTGGAGCCATACCTGACTGATCGCAGGGGAGCCTCTGGCGCCACCGGTCCTCTTGTATCGGAGAGGACTCCTCCTTGCCTCCGCAGGTTGCTGGTTCCAGCTGGCCAACACCTCTGAACCTGAGGGGAGTCTAGGATTCAACCGAAGGAGGAATTGGTTGCGCATTGGGTGGGAGGAGTGGCCTAGTGGTTAGGACAAGGTACTTCAGGCCGGAGGGCCGGGGGTTCCAGTCCCACCTGGGGACAGCAATCTCAGGCTGGAGGGACTGGGATTTCTAGTCCTATAGGTACTCCTTGTGGTCTTGGGCAAGCCACTTAACCCTCCATTGCCCATGTTCCCTGTAAGTATTAGCGTATGTGTGTCATATCCCCTCGTGTTAAATGTATCTCCCAATTGATCGCTTTGACCCGGTGAAAAGCGGGATATAAATACAGCTAAATAAAATAAAATAAAATTGGGTACCGGATCCGGTGAGTAGAAATTCACTTGTTTCTTAGTCAGTTAGGTTTGGGAAAGTCTTGCATGAGTATACGCGAGACTAATTTGGTTTGGAATAAGGTACCGAGAGTCTGATCACCTCTCAGGGTGCGTCCGAGTAATCCTTGCATGAGTATGCGTGAGGACGAAACCACGCCCCTCTTGGTTTAGTAAGGTAGGCCTTTTGGAATTTGAAATTTTGGGAACCTGTTGGCATGCCTGTTTGTTTGTGTGAATGAGAGGTCTTGAAACACAGACCAAGCGAGAGCAGACTCCTGAGTAGCGCAGTTCCTGGCCGGGCGACCGCATCCAGGTCGCAAAAAGGAGGAAGCGTTTGGTGTTTGTCTCCCTCTTTGTTTCTAGGGCTGTACGGACCCCTTACCTGCAGCCATACTACCCACCCTCTTTGTCTGTTGTTGTGTACGTCATAATGGGAGGGGCTGAGTCTGCGCAAACTCCGCTGAACTGTATGATCAAGAATTTTAAGAAGGGATTTAACGGTGACTATGGAATGAAAATGTCCCTGTCCCGATTAGAAATACTGTGTGATAGGGAGTGGCCAGTGCTGGACACTGTGTGGCCACCTGGGGGTACTTTTGATATTAGAATTGTATCCCGAGTGCATAGGATTGTGCGTAGATATCACCCTGACCAGTTCCCCTATATAGACTCCTGGTTAGATATTTGTGAAAAACAACCCCCTTGGATAAAGCGCTGCCATGAGGAGCAGCGCAGGATAATGGTAGCAACTACGAAGGGGGTCCAGAGGGCTAGGGAAGAAAAGCCACCCATTTACTCTGCCCCGGAATCTCCAGAAATCCTAACCCATCCGCCCCAGTTTCTTTATAGACCAGTCCCCTCAGCTCCGCCGCTACCCCGGGCAGAGCCAGAAGAAGAGAGAACCCCTCCAGCCAATTTGCCCCCACCCCGCCAGTCACCTCTGCCGCTAGAAGAAGTACACCCCCCTCCAAGCAGGAGTCCCAGTCCTGGCCGGAGTTCTACGGCAGAACCACAGTCCACGGAAGAGACTGCAAGCGGGGGATCATCTACCAGTTCGGGGTCACCCACTGTCCCAGGCCCTAGCGGGGGAACCACCGCTAGGCCAGCAAAACTGCACTACTTTCTCAGAAGCAGGGCGGCGGGCCAGAAAGATGTTTGCCAAATGCCATTACTCCAGGTCCCAGGATTACCTATCCTCAATGAAAATGACCATAAACTAGTCTTGTTTATGTACCCTTCTCCACCACAGATTTATTGAACTGGAAAACGCACTATGCCTCCTATACTGAAAAGCCCCAAGATATGACTAAATTGATGTCTAGTATTATGCAAACCCATCAGCCTACCTGGTCTGATTGTCGTCAGCTTCTGTCCACCCTTTTTACTACTGAAGAGCGAGCACAGATCGTGCAAGCAACTACTCGATGGTTGGAAGAGAACCCTGTAGACGGGAGAGACCTAGATCCCTGACAGTCAGGCGCCGCAGATTTTCCAAATGACGATCCCGAGTGGGATCCGAACAGTGCAACCGGAGCGACGGCCCTCGCTCGGTTCTGCCAGGCCCTACTGCAGGGCCTGAAGAGAGGAGGCCAGAAGGCCATGAATATTGGAAAAGTATCGGAAGTTCTTCAGCGCCCAGATGAAAGTCCAGCAGCTTTCTGTGAATGTTTATCTGAAGCTTACAGACTTTATACCCCATATGATCCAGCGGCCCAGGAAAATCTACGCATGGTAAACACTGCATTCGTGAGTCTGGCCCAGGGAGACATAAAACGAAAACTGCAAAAGTTGGAAGGATTTGCGAGCATGAATACAGCACAGTTAATGGAAGTTGCCTAGAAAGTGTTTGTGAATCATGATCAAGAACATCAGAGGGAAAGTGAACGTAAAATGAAGAACATAGTAACATAGTAAGTGACAGCAGATAAAGACCAGCATGGTCCATCTAGTCTGCCCAGCAAGATGGCAAGAGTAGGTGCACCTGTCGCTCTGTGCAGGCCACCCCTCCCCATGTTTTTGTTTCTGTTTAGGGGTGAACCCACCACTCCATGTAGGACACCCTTATTTGTTCAGATGCTAGATAGTTCAGAAGTTAGATGGTACTGTTTGTTTTGCTTTTATCCTGTTGCTGTAAAGGGATCCACTGTGTTTGTCCCATGCCGTTTTGAATTCCATCAACGTGTTTGCCCTCACCACTTCCATCGGGAGGGCATTCCAAGCATCCACCACCCTTTCAGTGAAGAAATATTTCCTGACATTGCCTTTCAATTTACCACCTTGCAGCTTCATGTTATGCCCTCTAGTTTTACAGCTTCCCCGTCTTTGGAAGAGGTTTGTTTGTTCATCATTTCTCTTTAAGTATTTAAAGGTCTGAATCATATCTCCCCTGTCCCTCCTCTCCTCCAAAGTGTACATATTTAGGTCTTCAAGTCTCTTCTCATAAGGCTTCTGACGCAGGCTCCAAATCATTTTGGTCGCCTTTCTCTGAACAGTTTCCAGTCTTTTTACATCTTTTGCAAGATATGGCCTCCAAAACTGAACACAGTATTCCAAGTGAGGCCTCACCAGTGACTTGTACAGTGGCATAAGTACCTCTTCCTTTCTGCTGGTAATCCCTCTTTGAATGCAGCCCAACATCCTCCTGGCTTTTGCCACCGCCTTGTCGCACTGTTTGCCGCCTTGAGATCATCAGAGATAATCACACCAAGGTCTTTCTCCTGAACCGTGCATACCAACCTCTCACCCCCTATTGTGTACTTTTCCCTTGGATTTCTGCTACCCAAGTGCATGACACTGCACTTTTTCACATTAAATCGTAGTTGCCAAGCATTAGACCAGTCTTCCAGCTTTTGTAGATCTTTCCTCATGTTATCCACTCCCTCTGGGGAGTCCACTCTGTTGCAAATTTTTGTGTCATCCGCAAAAAGACAGACTTTCCCATTCAGTCCTTCAGCAATATCACTCACAAATACATTGAACAGTGCCGGGCCCAGGACCGAACCCTGAGGCACCCCGCTAATCACCTTCCTCTCATCCGAGTGAGCTCCATGTACCATCACCCTCTGTTGTCTGTCAGTCAACCAATTTCTAATCCAGTTTACTATCTTGGGACCCATCCCCAAGCTACTGAGTTTATTGACAAGCCTCCTATGAGGAACAGTATCAAAGGCTTTGCTGAAATCCGATAGATGACATCCATTGCATGCCCCAGATCTAGTTCCTTGGTCACCCAATCAAAGAACTCAATCAGATTTGTTTGGCAGGACCGTCCTTCGGTAAAACCATGTTGCCTGGGATCTTGCAACCTGTTGGTTTTGAGAAAGTCACTATTCGCTCTTTCAGGAGCGCCTCCATTACTTTTCCTGCCACCGAGGTAAGGCTCACGGGCCTGTAATTTGACACTTCTTCCCTGTCACCACTTTTGTGTAGAGGTACAACATTAGCCATTCTCCAGTCCTGAGGAACCACTCCTGTTTCCAAGGATCTGTTGAAGACATCCTTTAACGGTCCTGCAAGAACCTCTCTGAGCTCTTTCAGTATCCTGGGATGTATCCCATCCGGTCCCATGGCTTTGTCCACTTTCAGTTTAGCAAGTTGTTCTAACACCTCATCTTCTGTGAATGGTGTGGTATCTACTTCAGTCCTATTTTTATATTTGGGAGTCACAGCTGGTCCATCTCCAGGATCTTCTTTAGTAAAAACAGAGCAGAAGTATTTGTTTAGCAATTTCGCTTTTTCAGTGTCACTTTCCACGAGTCCTTTCCCAGCACTTCTGAGTCCTGCAATCCAACTCTGATCTTCTTCCTTTCCTGAATATACCTGAAGAAAGTTTTGTTGCCACCCTTAACATCTTTAGCCATTTTTTCTTCTGCCTTTGATTTTGCTATCCTTATTACTCTTTTAGACTCTTTGAGTTGGATCCTGTATTCATTTCTGTGTTCTTCTGTTTGCAAGCTGTTGAATTTTGAAAAAGCTGTGGTTTTTGCCTTTACATCAAATGTCAAATGTTTTTTCAATTCTGAGGTTTTTTTAGCTCTCCATTTTTGTTCAGCTTTGCAGAGCTCTTTTCAAAAATGTTTCAAGTATATTCGTAGCAAAAAACCTGTGAGAAAGTCAGCCGGTCCACCAGATGACAGAGGAGCCAAAGGGGCACCAAGAGGCGACAAGACGACAGCGGAGAGACTGAACGAACTCCCCGCCTCGGTCTTCACTGAAAAGAAAGCCAATTTTCTTGCTGCAGCTCTAGTTGAAGGACATGGAGGAAGTTACTTTAACAGAAGGACCCGAGGACGTGGAAGGGGCCAAGGAAATATACGGGCCCCATTGGGTGCAAATCAGTGTGCCCACTGTAGGGAAGAAGGACATTGGAAGAACGAATGCCCGAATATTAGCTCTGCCTCCTGGAGGGGAGGAGGGAGCACCTGGAGAGCAGGGGGGCGATTCCGGCAACGAGGAGGAATGCAGTGCACACAGTTCCAGCAGGAAGAAGCCACTGTAGAGGGAGTGGCAACCGCTGAGGGTCACTACACGGATAAAGACTAGGCCAGACCGGGCTCCAAGTTTTCTCTGGGTCCCCAGGAGCCTATGGTCAATTTGAAGATTGGGGACCAATATATGGACTTTATGGTGGATACGGGGGCCGAACATTCAGTAGTGGCTAAGCCGGTGGCCCCATTGTCTTCTCGATCTGTCACTATCGTCGGCGCTACCGGAACCAGAACCACAAAACCTTTTCTACAGAACCACAACTGTGAACTAGGGGGAGAGAAAATAACGCACCAGTTCCTGTACATACCTGAATGCCCAATCACCCTCTTGGGCCGAGACATGCTCGCTAAGCTCCAGGCGCAGATATCCTTTGTTTAAGGGGGAAAAATGGAAATGACTGTGAACTCAAAATCTGCTGGCCTGATGGTGCTGACTGTCCCCCGGGAAGAAAAATGGCGGTTCTATAGTCCACTTTTATCCAAAGCAGCTAGCCCCTGTATACCTACCAGCGTCTCAGCTCCACCCGGGGTGTGGGCGGAGGATAATCCTCCTGGCCTAGCGAAGAACATAGCCTCTGTGCTTGTCACCCTCAAATCAGGAGCGGAACCAGTGCATGTGAGACAATATCCTGTCCCACGACCAGCAATCGAAGGCATTCATCGTCATCTAAAGAAACTACTACAGTATGGATTCCTTAGAGAACGTCAATCGCCCTGGAATACCCCCCTCCTCCCAGTTAAGAAGCCTGGGACAGGTGACTACCGCCCAGTGCAGGATTTGAGACGAGTAAACAATGCAGTTGAAATCATACATCCAGTAGTACCAAACCCCTACACTCTCCTGGGACTGATTCCTGCTGAAGCTACTCACTTCACTGTTTTGGATTTAAAGGATGCCTTCTTTTGCATACGCCTGGCATCCACCAGTCAACTCCTTTTTGCGTTTGAATGGGAGAACCCGACCACCGGAAGGTGAGGCCAACTCACGTGGACCCGATTACCTCAAGGATTCAAGAACTCATCCACCATCTTCAGTGCTGCTCTTAATCAAGATCTATCAAGTTACTCTGTGACTCCAGGAAAAAGAGTCCTGCTCCAGTATGTAGATGACCTGCTTGTAGCCACCAACTCCAAAACTGAATGTGTGCAAGCCACCAGTGATCTTTTGCACCTCCTGAATGAAGCTGGATACAAGATCTCAAGAGCCAAAGCGCAGTTGTGCCAAACAGAAGTAAAATACCTGGGATTCCATCTGTCCAGAGGGGTCCGGAGATTGGGACCCGAGCGAAAGGAAGCAGTGTGCTGCATCCCTACCCCCACCACCAGAAAGCAGGTGAGGGCCTTCTTGGGAGCTGCAGGCTACTGCCGGATATGGATACCTAACTTCGCGCTCTTGGCAAAGCCATTGTACCAAGCCACGAAAGGAGTGGAACGATCTCCCATGGAATGGGGCCCAGAACAGGATAAAGCGTTCAAGTCGTTGAAAGCAGCTCTGATGTCATCACCAGCCTTGGGCCTACTGGACATACAGAAGCCATTTCGTCTTTATGTCCATGAATCAAGCGGAAATGCATTAGGAGTATTGACTCAGCCTCTTGGATCCTGGCAGCAACCTGTAGCCTATCTATCGAAACAATTGGACCCTGTTGCAAAAGGATGGCTGCCATGCCTGAGAGCCGTTGCAGCCACGGCCCTCTTGGTGAGCGAAGCCGACAAGCTCACCCTAGGCCAGAATCTTCAAGTTACTGTACCACACTCTGTCCTGACTCTCATGGAACATAAAGGGAATCACTGGTTCACCAACTCACAAATGTTAAAGTGTCTGTAACGGGTCTGCTCCTTGTTGGTCACTCCAGGCCAGGGAAGTCCCCAACCCTCATCTGTGGTGTGCTGCTCCGGCTGGCTGGAATCCAGGGGAATAAAACTCACAACCCCATGGAAGGAAAAGTGTGCAAGTTTATTCCACACATTAGAAGTGCAGTCTATCCTTTATACAGTAGCAAAAACATATATACCTCATAAACCCATCCCAGCAGCCTAGTACGGCTCCTAACACTGCTTATCAGCAACCGTACAAACTGGTACCTGTCTCTGTGAAGATCACTGAATTTTGTCTTAGCACAACACATTCCTTTCTATCTAGGTATTCACAAAATATCCATTTTCCCTTGTGGGCCTCATGGTCCCTTTGTACAACAAGAAACTTATCTTTTCCCCTTACAATACTTATTTCCCCCTTACAATTCCCCCCTTTGGGCCTGTATAGGCCCACCAGAAGAACAGCCTAACAATCTACTAAAAAATAACTAAACAGGCATTATTAACAGAATATCTGTACACGGCAGCTCAGGTACATCAGCCACCATAAAAGCAGGTGTATAGGAATACATAAAGGTAGTAGAGTTCTGCAGGGCCTTGCGACAGCAGCCAAGAATAAATGAGAATACACAACAGCAAACAAGCAATACACCACAGCCTATTAATAAAGCAATAAGTAATCCTTTGAAGCCCCCACCTAAACCCTGAAACCACTTCACCACACACCCCCCACACACACATTGCCGAAGTCCAGGCCTCCCTGGAAATCAGCCAAGTTCAAATCTGACAGGGTTTTAATTTTTTTCATAGGATTTAATACAAAAACAGTGTGGTTTGCGATCACCGTACAACTAGTTTCATTTAAAAAAGTACATGCCCCGCCCTCAGCAGCCAAAAGCAAATCCAAGGCCCTCCTATTTTGTAATGTCATTTGAGTATTTTGTTCCAAAGATTCAGCTAACCTGGAAATAGATTCAGTAACAGAACGCATCTGAACATGCAACAGACATTGCAAGCATCTAATAGCCATACCTAGTTCAGCAGTGATGGCAGGAGTTTGAAAGATCGGGATCCAGGAGGTCAGCTGAGGGCATCTAATCTGGTTTTAGTCAAAGGATAAGTAGAATTTATATATTGGTAGGAAGCCTGTATGGCTTCATCCTCTGGGTCCTCAGGCTTCCAGGGATTAACATTCCTCTTAAACCACTTATGGTGGGATACATTAACAGGAATTAAAGCAGAATAGGGAGTTATTTTAACCAAAGCACAAGGTAACAGAGAAAGATTAAGAGATTGGTATAAAAACCCAGAACACAAAAAGTAGTGTCCGGCCAAGGCAGGGGCTGATGGAGTATCTTTATCCCACGGAAAATGTTCAAAGGCATGATTATACATAGTTTTTGACTTAGTCATCCTCCAAGAGCTCGCTGGAAGATAACAGGATAACCAAGGACTAAAATGAGTAGAGCTGCGCTGATCATATATTATAGACCCCTCAGAGCCACGATTCATTTTAATAGCAGCAATAGCAGAAGATCCGTGAAAGTTAGCTGATGAAATGACCCTAATAGTGCTAGTAATATTCCTTAAGGAGGCAGAGGCATTATGGGTAAAAGGCAACCAGAGAGGCAATAAAGCTCCTGTTCAAACTATATACTTACGCTCAGCCGGGAAGTAGGTGAGGTTACAAAGACTGGAGAGAGGGGAGGGAGTAGAAGAAGTAATATCATAACACAATAAAAACTTCATAGATTCTGGGACGGATACCAACATGGGAATAGAGTCACCCATATTATTAGCCGCCCAAGTATCAGCACAGTCTGTGGGAACATAGCAAGAAGCATTATAAGTAGGGTTATCCATACAAGGATTGGGACTAATAATTTCATGCAAAGTAAGAGGATGCACTATTACTGGAGTCATGTGCACACTTAAGGGAAGTGGAGTACATATAATACAGTCAGTAATGTTCATTAAACGCACAATCTTCAGTACTGTAATCTTCCATAAATTCTCTGAAGGCAACCTCCGCTTGCTACGAAGTACAGTCAGATCAGTCTGATTCAAAAGGGTCAAGCCCCCCACTTGGCTCCACCTGGGGCATATAGGATCCGGTTTGATTGGTTCGCTTCTGTCCTTGGATGAGCGCCCTCAATGGTCCATCAGGATGTAAACCTTCGATAAGAAGCACAATGATAATAGGGATTCCCAATAGAAAACACACAGGTCCCCACGGAACAGGCTTAACAGCAATCATTGTGAACAGCTCGGCTCAATCCCCGTCAACTGCGCTGATCTCTTCAGGTGCTGCCTTCACACGAGACGCGTGGACCCAGGTGGGATGTTGATCTGTCAACACGGCAGTTCTGGTCACGGCCAGCACCTCCTCTGGTTTACCGAAGGGAGGATCCCACTGTCCTCTCTTATGGAACAGCTTCACCAGGACCCGATCTCCAGGGCGAAAAGGATGTGTTGGTTCTGTAGAGGGACAAGGTAAAAACTGATAAACTTGTTCGGATACCTCACATAAATATTTAGCTAATTGCACAGCATACTCTTCCTGTGCAATAAGCAAATCATCAGCCATAATTACTGCTCCCTCTGGCCATTTCCATGGTAAAGGAAAGGGGCGTCCCATTAAAATTTCAAACGGAGAAAACCCAGAAGCTCCAGGAGTAAGTCTAATTTCTGCTAATACTGCCGGTAAATAAGTAGGCCATTTACCAGGAGCATGTTGAGTTGCCTTTTTTAATTTCTCTTTTATAGTGCAATTCATTCGCTCCACTATTCCCGAGGACTGGGGATGGTAAGGAACATGGAATGTCCAGTCAATAGCAAACATTTGAGTAATATGCTGTAACACTTTAGAGATGAACGCTGGGCCTTGATCAGAATCTATTGACAAGGGACACCCAAACCGAGGGATGACTTCTTTACATAACATTTTGGCCACACTTCTAGCATCCTCCTTGGTAGTGGGAAAGGCTTCAAGCCACTTAGAAAACCGATCTACAATCACTAACAAATATTTGAAGCCCCCAACAGACCTAGGCATACAGGTAAAATCCACCTGTAGGGCCTGGAAAGGGCCCGGCGGCGGGGGCAGATGCTGCAGTTGTCCAATTGCTTTTCCCAGCTGTATATTGTTCCTAGCACATGTTAAACATTGACTTAATTGTATTTCTACCAGCTGGGGCAAATCTCTACACACAAACACTTCTTGTAATTCTTTTAACACTGTTTTCCTATTTTTGTGACCCACGCCATGGACCTGGCTAATTAAAAGTGGGGCAGCGGCCTTTGGCAATCCCCTACGACTACCCCCTTTTTCTTGCCAAATTTGTGCTGAATTCAAGCACATATTATGTTGTTCCCAATAGGCTAAGTCCTCAGGATCAGCTGCTGCTTGTAAATGATGAAAAGGGAAAGAATGTTCAAGAGGAGAAACATAGAATCCGGACAACAAAGGGTCTGCAGCGATGGGCAGGGCTGGTGTCCTATTCCCAGGATCAATGAAAGAATGCAACCGGTCACTCTCAGCCTGGGCACACTGTTTTGCAGCCAGATCTGCTAGAGCATTACCTTGTGAAACAAAAGATGTATCATATCTATGTGCAGCACATTTAATAACCACCACTTCCTTTGGTTTACACAAAACCTGCAACAATTCTTTCACCAACTGCGCATGTGAAATGGGCTTACCGTCAGCAGCTTTCCATCCCCGTCTCCCCCATTACAGGCCAAAATCATGGACTACTCCATAAGCATATCTGGAATCTGTATAGATATTAATACGTTTATCAGCAAATAATTCACAGGTCCTAGTAAGCGCTACCAATTCAGCAGCTTGTGCAGAACCATAAGGTAATAAATGAGCTTCATGCAAAATATTCAGGAGTTCTGCAATAGCATAAGAGGCAATATAAGAATTGTCTGCAGGGCGGACACAGCTCCTGTCTACAAATATGTGTGGGGCATCCGGGAGCGGGGAGGAGGACAGATCAGGACGTACTGACGTCTCAAAGTTAATCAGTTTCAAACAATCATGCTCTTCTGGGGGCTGCTCAGAATCATCTACTGGGTGCAGTAGAGCCTGTAGCGCCAGCATAGGGGTGAAGTCAGGAGATTGCTGCTTAACAGTTAACCCTTCAGTGGTAGTCAAAATAACCTCATACCCACTCAAACGCTGAGCGGTCATGTGCTGAGTAGTGAGATTTTTCAAAACATCCAGTACAGAGTGGGTAGATAACAAAGTAGTCTCATGTGACAAGGTAATGGGAGTTACCAGCTGCACAGCAATTGCCGAAGCAGCCAAGGCTTGCAGGCATGCAGGCATACCCTGTACCTGAAGGGGCAATTTTTTAGACCGGGCGCATTCCTCCCCCATGATCTTGAGCCAAAATGGCTGCCATTGTTCCCCCTTCTACTCTTACATAAAGGTAAAACATTTTTCCATAGTCTGGCAGTCCCAAAGTGGGAGCTGAGATCAACAACTTTTTTAAAGTAGCAAAGGCAGAGAACATTTCCTCAGTCCATTCAATAGATGCAGAACCAGGCAATTGCAGTGTAGCCCTTCTCAAAATAGAATCCCAATAAGCACAGTCTAGGTTCCAGGCATGACAGAAGGAGACCAGTCCCAAAAATGCCAACATTTGGGTAACTGTGGAGGGAGAAGTCAGATTCATAATTGCTTGTACGTGGGTGGGAGAGAGCGCCCGATTTCCAGGGGACAGCACAAACCCCAAATAAGTGACTCGATCACAGCACCACTGCAGCTTTTTCAGAGAGGCTTTATGTCCATGAGAGGCAAGGTGGCAGAGCAGAGATACAGAGTCTGTAGCACATTCAGGACATGTCTTAGAGCATGTCTTAGAGCATGGTAACGACATTCAAACTAATACACAACCTAGCCCCTTCATTCCTTTCCACCCTGATCACCTTGCAAACTAACTCCAGAAGCAGGAGAACCATAAATGAAGACACACTTATAGTTCCAAACAGCATCAGACATGTAAAATCCAGTACTGGCCGCAGAGCATTCTCCTTCTCTGCCCCCACTTTATGGAACAACCTACCACATGAGATGAGAGCAACAAAAGACCTACTCGATTTCAGAAAAAATTAAAAACTCACCTATTCAACTGCCACTATGGCCAGCTGTGAATCCAACAAGATGAAAAGAAACAAATAGCTGTTTGTCAAATGTAAATAGTTAAAGGATAATCGCTTTTGTACATATGAATGATACCTACTGAAGGGCTATATCTAGACCCTGCGATGTGTGCTGTGGATTACCCCTCTTCTTTCTATCTATGCCCCAATCTTCCTGTCTTGATTTTGTGACATATCCCAATACTTTAATCAAACCGCTTCTGATCGCTGGAAGTAGCGGTATATAAGTGTTTGCTAAATAAAATAAATAAATAAATAAAAATAACAAATCATCCATATACCGGAGAAGAGTGGAGGAACAAGGCGGATGCCACATTTCAATTGATGCTTTAAGAACTAGGGAATAGGCTGCTGGGGAATCAATATATCCCTGCGGCAGCCGAGTCCAGGTATATTTATTACATTCTCTTATATACCGTGCTATTCTGCATCAGTGTGGTTTACATTGAACAAACTGAAATTACATTGAACAGGGCATTATAGCTTGGAGATAACTATTTTACAGGGAACATGAGCTATGGATGGTTAAGTGGCTTGCCCAAGACCACAAGTAGCACCTGTGGGACTAGAAACCCCAGTCCTTCCGGCCCAAGGTTACTGTCCTCTAGTGGGATTTGAACCCCCGACCTTCCGGCCTGAAGTACCTTGCCCCAACCACTAGGCCAGTCCTCCACTCCTGTCTGCCTGCATGTGTAAATGCCATCAGCGGCTGAGTTTGGGGGTCGACAGGTATGCTAAAAAAAGCGTTGGCCAAATCTATTACAGTGAAACATTTAGCATCTACTGGGATAAGGGTTAACAATCTAGCAATATCCGGCATCACCGGGGCTAATGGAACAACCAATTGATTTACTGCCCGAAGGTCCTGGGTAAAACAGAACCCCTCCCCCTTGGGGACGGGATTCACAGGCGTATTGAAAGAAGATACAGTGGGAACAACTATCCCTGCGGCCACAAATTCAGCAATCATGGATCGTAAAGCTTCATCTTTTGCACTAGACAAAGGATACTGCCTAACACAAACAACCACCATGGGATTTTTTAATTTGGCAACATAAGGGGTACATGGAACCAACCCAGGTTCAGTAGGAGAGGAGGCCCATAATGAAGGAGGGACCTGCTCCAGCACCGATGCTGTATCAACATTCTCCTGCGACAAGTTCAAAAGATAAGGGGAAAGTAGAGAAAAAGTGCCGTCAGCAGCACTGACTGTAGTGGCCTCTAACTTGCATAACAAATCTCTCCCTATCAAACTAACCGGGCAAGAAGGAATTATAGTAAAACAATGCGTAAACAACGGGGACTTTTGCCCTAGGGGCGTAATGGGTAACGGGGGGGGGGGAGGGGGGGTAATCCAAGTGGGGGTTGAGGTTCCATTAATCCCTATTGAGGCAGGACCTGGTGTCAGAGACTCTTTCCAAATAGAAGCATGCAATGTAGAACAAGTAGCTCCTGTGTCTATAACAAAGGACACAGGGCGCCCCCCAGTCAACAAAGAAAAACAGGGGGGGTCCTTCCATTTCTCTGTTAACTGTACCCAGGTCAGAACCATCGCCTCAGGGGAGCCCTAGGCACGACCTGTGGGAGGCTGCCATGTAATTTGAATGACTGGGGCTGGAGCTGCGGGGGCTCTGGAGCCAGGCACCGCAGGCGCCGAAGCCATCAGAGGGGTGGGGGGGGGGCGGGAGGAAAAGACATGGCTGCTGCATACGGACACTCATTCTTCCAATGTCCCTGCTGCTTACAATTAAAACATATCTGATTATGGGGCATACCACCACTCCATCGACCCCCCACCCTGCCTCTCCCTCGCCCCCGAAATCCCCCACCTCATCCTGGAAAGGGTCCCTGATTCCCTCATTCCCCATAACCGGCCCCCCCACTCCACTCTCCTGGAGGGCAGAGCTGCTGCCATGCGTGCGACATCTTCACCTTCTCTCTTTCTCTCTGGCTCTCGACTCCAGCAAAGCATCCCGCTGCTTCTTTGGACAAAGTCACTTTCTCTAACTTCACTGGCAACATATCAAACCACTCATCAACCATCTGCTTTATTGCAACCTGTACCTCGGGCCGCATGGCCCCTAACAACGTCTGTATATACATAGAAGCCATCAAACCATCTGCAGGAATAGCTAATCCTGCCTCTTCTTTCCAACACTTTCTGAATCTTCACACAAACTATGAAACTCCCTCTCCTGGTTCCTGCTGACAGACAATCGAAGCAGCCAAATTCTGCTTAGCTCCAAACAATCGCTCAAACTCTTTTTGCACCTCCCTCCACATATCTTAACAGCCTGCGGCTGGAGCAAGGCACGAGCAGCAACATCAGGGAAAGTAAAGGGATCCTCTAAGATTTTCACTTTAGAAAAGTCAAATGGGGTTTCCTCATCATATCCCAACACCCCCTCAATAATCAACTGATAATCCTGAGCTGTACACTGCAAACCCCTTGTCATACGCTGTAAGTATTGAACAGTAGCTGCTGGAGCCCTCATAGGATTCGGGGCAGAGTGCAAAATAGAGGATAAAACATTAGAGTCTTGGGGCTTAATAATCACCTGCTCACCAATAGTTAAGAAAGGAAGCTGCAAATTTCCCTCCCCAGACAAAGAGGGAAGGGTCTCCTGCTTCACCTCCAGTGGGGGAGTAGAAGCTGCAGCTGGGACAGAAACAAAAGGATTCCCAGGGCGATGAGGAGTTAGAACGGGGGGTGGAGGAGAAGAAGAACTAAGCGAGGAAGTGCAAGGACCTGGACTGCCTACCCCCATACCAACAAAAATGTCTTTAAGAAGAGAAAGGGATTCCTGCAACAGACGGGCTTCCTGCAACCAACACAGGTGAGAACCACCCTCCCGTCCGTCCTCAGACGGAGGGGTCTTTAACAATCCACCATCTCACAGGCGTGCACTGTCAGCCAACACAGGCGAACCTGATGCCTCCTGACAGGCTCGCCAGCGTTCCCTGCGCTCTTGCTGTATTGCCACCTGGTTAAGGGGAATAGGAAAACGCTGAAGCACCGGGTCCTGAGCATTAGGGAGAAGGACAGGCAGTGGACCCTTCCTTGGCAGCACAGAGCCAGAGGCTGTAACCCCCCCCCTCCCCCCACCCCAGCTGCCAGAACCAAATCCTCCAGGGACGCATCATCCTCCAGAGAGGGAAGAACAGGATATAAACCAGATGCAGCAGTCAGATACGGAGGAGGAGGATGGGCAGACTCAGGGGGAAGGGGGGCAGATGGTGCTGCAGATTAACATATTCTTTAGGAGATTCTGAATCTAGAGGAGGAGCCCCTGGGGGAACAGGAATACGGCTGGAATACAAGTTCTTCTTTCCAGCAGATTTAAATCTAATAAACACTTTAGGCTGCAGCAAGGCAATCACTCCCGCGGAGTCTGGGCTGGTCCCCTTACCTTGGGACTGGCCCATTTTCTAATGTTCACAACAAATGCACGTCTGGCCACTGGCTTTCTGCACAGAACTCATCACTAGCGCTAGATCGCTTCAGAATACGGCAGGTGCGTCTTGCCAAACTCACACAGACACACAAGCATACAGCCTTCACAGCAACCGCAGGTGAGAAAAAAATAAATTTAGCTTTCCCACCGCTTCCCACCCAGGGAACAGGAAAGTCCTATTTACCACTTTACCATGCTACCAAATCACTAGGGACACCCCCGGCCCACAGGAGTATGTCAGTTCTAATTTAGACCGTGCTAACAAAGCACAGGGATCCCTGGCCAATGGGAGTATCCGACACTTCTGACACCAAATGTAACGGGTCTGCTCCTTGTTGGTCACTCCAGGCCAGGGAAGTCCCGAACCCTCATCTGCAGTGTGCTGCTCCGGCTGGTTGGAATCCAGGGGAATAAAACTCACAACCCCATGGAAGGAAAAGTGTGCAAGTTTATTCCACACGTTAGAAGTGCAGTCCATCCTTTATACAGTAGCAAAAACATATATACCTCATAAACCCATCCCAGCAGCCTAGTACGGCTCCTAACACTGCTTATCAGCAACCGTACAAACTGGTACCTGTCTCTGTGAAGATCACTGAATTTTGTCTTAGCACAACACATTCCTTTCTATCTAGGTATTCACAAAATATCCATTTTCCCTTATGGGCCTCATGGTCCCTTTGTACAACAAGAAACTTATTTTTCCCCTTACAATACTTATTTTCCCCTTACAGTATCAAAGCATGCTGTGTGAAAACCCCCGGCTACAGTTGATTGTCAGTCAGACCCTGAACCCTGCTACCTTGCTGCCAGTCGGCCCAGGCCCTCCTGACCATGATTGCCTGGAAGTTATGGACACTGTATACTCAAGACGTCCAGACCTAACTGATGTCCCATTAAGCAACCCTGAAAGGACTTTCTTCGTGGATGGAAGCAGTCTCGTCATCAATGGTCAACAGTGTGCTGGTTATGCAGTGGTGACCCTGGACATGGTAATAGAATCATTAGCTCTGGCCTCAGGAACCTCAGCACAGAAAGCCGAATTGATAGTCCTCACTAGGGCACTGATAATAGGGACTGGGCTCAGCCTAAATGTGTACACAGACTCTAAGTATGCCTTCACATCGCTACATGCCCATGGAGCCCTGTATAAAGAACGAGGACTGATAACCTCGGGAGGCAAGTCCATTAAGTATGGCCCCGAGATATTGGCATTATTGGAAGCAGTATGGGCCCCCAAACAGGTTGCAGTGATGCACTGCCGAGGTCTCTAGGCTGGAGAAGGGGAAGTCTCACAAGGAAACAGATTTGCTGATGCTTCAGCCCGAGAAGCAGCTACCACCAGACACGTTCCTGCCCCTAGTACTGCAGTTCAGGCAGCCATATTTCCAGTGCCCCTTAGTACTTGGACTCCTCGATACACTTCAAAGGAATTGGACTACTATTGTCAGAAGGAAGGAGGAAAGTTATCAGAAACTATATGGATAGTGTTGCCACCACCAGATGGCGGCTCACCTCCTGGTACCACTGTGATCCCTGAAGCCCTGAGTCCAGCTTTTGTCCAAGCTTTCCACCAAGCTACACACTATGGGAAAACTGTGATGGAGAAAGCTTTGAAACCCTATTTCTGTATCTCACTGTTGGGACCCCTGACTGCCTCAATAGCCCGACAATGTGTAATCTGTGCAAAGAATAATGCCCGGCAGGGTCCTAACCCACCCCCAAGAGTTCAATCAGTGGGAGTTACCCCCATGGGAAGCATCCAAGTAGACTTTGCAGAAATTCCACGAGCAAATGGATATCATTACCTGTTAGTTTTAGTCTGTGCATTTTCTGGGTGGGTAGAAGCTTTCCCCACCAGAACTGAGAAAGCCAGAGAAGTCACCAAGGTCCTACTACATGAGATCATTCCCCGATTCGGAATACCTTTGGCTATAGGGTCAGACAATGGACCCTCATTTGTATCACAGGTGACTCAGCAATTAGCCCACGCTCAGCAAATACAATGGAAGCTCCATACAGCCTATAGACCCCAGAGTTCAGGGAAGGTAGAGAGAATGAATCGGACCCTGAAGCCTCAGTTGTCCAAACTCTGTCAGGAAGCTCACTTGAAATGGCCCCAGGCTCTCCCTATAGCCCTTCTCAGGATACGTTCAGCCCCCACCAAGTCATTAGGAGTTTCCCCTTTTGAGATTCTGTATGGGCGTCCCCGCCCATAGTTCAAGGAATAAAGGGGGATATGAATCAAATTGGATCTGAAATCACTAGGCAAGAACTGTTGGCTCTAGGTTCTGTTTTGCAGAGTCTCCATACCTGGGTGCAGGACCAGTTGCCCATCAATCTGACTGAACCACTGCATCCTTTCAAGCCCGGAGCCTCGGTGTGGGTCAAAGAGTGGAAAAAGACACCATTAGCACCCCACTGGAAGGGACCATATGTTGTCATACTATCAATGCCAACAGCAGTTAAAATCGCTGAAATAGACTCTTGGATTCACCACAGTCGAGTAAAGCCAGCGGCAGCTACTGAGACTTGTCACTGGACTTCAACAAGCAATCCGAAATCACCATTGAGACTTACGCTGCGAAGAAAATCACCGCTGTGAGGATCTACAGCCCTACTCCTGCCACACATCTGGAGGCTGGCAGGTCTACGTACGGCAGAAGCTTGAGGACTCTACAACCCTACTCCTGTCACCCCCGGAAGCTGACAGGTCTACGTACGGTGGAAGCTGTGGAGATAAGAGGCTTTGAGTAGAAAGAGGAGAGACATTTAAACCAGTTTATTCAATTGCCTTAATCATGTTGTGCCTTTGTCTTTCTATAATCTTCTATAGTCCCTCAGTGTGGCGCTTGCCTTATCTCCCTGTGCTGCTTGCATAATTACTGCCCGAACTGGCACAGGGTAACTCAGACTTTACTCTACCAATCCTACTACTCATGCACTGGAGTAGTCAGTAAATGTATGTATAATGGTACAGAATTAAGTATCTGCACCAAAGGGAAAGTGAAAACCTGTTTCAACCCCCAGCAGAACCCCTCATATCTTGTCTTGGGGATACCGCACCCCTGTATATATGATAAATCGTATTATACGCTTGCAAGCTGTTATAGAAATTATAACTAATGAAACAAGTAAAGCACTAACTCTTTTAGCCAAGCAAAGCACTCAGATGCGTACAGCTATTTACCAAAATCGTTTAGCACTTGATTATTTGCTAGCATCTGAAGGTGGAGTATGTGGAAAGTTTAATCTAACTAATTGTTGTTTACAAATTGATGATCAAGGTCAGGTTGTTGAAGAAATAGCAGATCATATACGCAGATTAGCAAATGTGCCAGTTCAGACTTGGAAAGGATTAAACCTCAACAGGTGGGCTGGATCTCTATTTTCTGGAATTGGAGGATTAAAGACTACAATGTTTGCAGTGATTATTATAGTAGTTATGTGCTTGCTTCTCCCATGTTTCCTACCCCTTTGCTTCCGCATGTTTCTCTCGATCATAGAAAGTACGGTTGAATGTAAGACAGCAACCAGCATACTAGCCATGTGGCAGTATCAGGCTATACCCAGGGAAGAAGCCTTGGTCTGAGATACCATTGATGTGTGATTAATTTCTCACCCTCACTTATTCGGGTTGAGAATAATCAAATGGGGGAATGTGGTAGGCTATGGCCTGTAAACTAGGCCTAGATCCCAACCCCCACCAGAGAGTAGTGCTGAGAAGAACCAAAGTTTAGAAATCTGCTTTTAAAACTGCTTTCTGAAAGTCCCTTTCCTTCCCCCATGCAGTTTGTGTAAGTTCCTTATGCTTGATTTGCTCTGTCCTTGCATTCTCTGAGCTAGAAATGTCCTTGAAGTAGAAATGTATCTCTGAGCCAGAAATGTCCTTGAAGAAGAAATGTATCTTTGTCTAAGACTATGCCTTTGTTAGAATAAGCCTGAAAGAGGGGGCAAGGAGCCAGGCCCGGAGAGGGTCCCCGATTGGACAGGTGCAGGGGGCGTTGGGACCAATAGAAAGTTTGCCTTATCAAACTGTGAAAACTCTATATAAGGAATTGGCTATCATACGTCATTGCTCATTCTTTTCTGACACTAAAGCTGTCCGTCTGAGCCTATGCACAATAAATTGGCTTAGATCCTGCAACTGACTCCTGGTATTATTTATTGCATGCTTATCAGCTGCTACACCAGGACTCACAAAGCACCAGACCCTACCTATCAAAAGGCAACACTGCAAATATTAAACCAATACATTTCAGAAAATAACAATACATGACCTACTGGGGAAAGAGAACAAGTGGCAATGTCAAATAGGAATTACATAAACAGAATACCTCAGCTCAGTTACACATGCAGAACATAGACTATCACCAAACAAAGAACAAGGAATCACAATTTAGAAACAGGAAGACAATAATTAAACTGGGAACCCCAAAAGCCAAAGTTGGAATGTACAACAACACTGTTGATTTCATAAAAGCAAATAAATTAACTAACAACAGAGCTTTTTCCCATGCTGCCCCAACTATTTGGAATTCCCTTCCGGAGGACCTACGAACTATAACCGAAATGATGGAACTCCGTAAAAAACTAAAAACCTACTTATTCTCCATGCACTACGGCAACATAGATAACCCCTTGATACACTCAGATAAAGGTTAAAAATCATGACTGAGTAATACTATTTCCAACAACTTAACAGACAATACACTATTATAAAAACACCATGATTCAATTCTAAAGTACCCACAACATATATTTGTATATAGTTTATTGTATATAATTTACCAGCCAATTTTGTTATTATGCATAAGTTCATGCTGTTTACATTTACTTTTATTGTTACAAAATGTTCAATGTAAAACTAAGCTTTTGCTTTGTGGATTGTTGTTTTATTGTAAACCGCAACTGAACTCTGGAAGTTGCGGGTTATAAATGTATGCTAAATAAAAATAAATAAACACTGTAGAAATAAAACTATAAATTAATTTCCTCTTGTACTAAACAAAGCGCAGACGTTAATGATACACATTTCCCAGAGCTGACATATTCCAGTTAATAAATTCAAAATAAAGAGATATCTTTGTACCTTTTGTGCATTCTTTTTCAGTTGCAATTGCTCCAGCCACTTTCTTCTGGTTTCTTCGTGTCTTCTGCTAACTCTCCATCGTCTGCTGTCCATTTGTCCTTTCTTCTCTCTTCTAGTTTTTTTCCATTCTCTCTCTCTACATCTGCTTTAACATACTAATCTTTCTCCTTTTGCTCTTTCCTCATTCCTATTTCATCCACTCAAATTTTACCCCTCCATCCTCAATCCCCACTTACTCTCCCAATACCCGGCCAATTGTAGATTTTTCTTCCCTCCCACAAAATATTTTTCCCCTCTCCATTTCACTCTCCCAGCTCCATCCCATTCTAATCCTCCCCCAACATCAGCTCCCTTCTAGTTCCAGCCCCACCCAGCATCCACTCCCTTCTAGGCCCCCCATCAGCCCATTTCCAGTCTTAGCCCCCCCATCAGCTCACTTACAGTCTTAACCCCCCTATCACCTCATTTTCAGTCTTAGCCCCCCCCCCCATAGCCCATTACCAGTCCTAACACCCTATCAGCCCACTTCCAGTCCTAACCCCCCTATCACCCCATTTCCAGTCCTAGCACCCCCATAGCCCATTGCCAATCCTAACCCCCCCATCAGCCCACTTCATCCTAACCCCCTATCACCCCTTTTTCAGTGTTAGCCCCCCATAGCCCATTACGAGTCCTAATCCCTCCATAGCCCATTATGTCCTAACCCTCCCATCACTCCATTTTCAGTTTTAGCCCCCCCACAGCCCATTACCAGTCCTAACCCCCCTCCCCCATCAGCAAAATTAAGGAAAAAAAACAATAAAAATATGATCATCACCCCTCCTGAATACAAGAAATCCAAGCAGACTACCTCGCTAGAGCACTGTCCCTCTCTGTCCCAGCGCTATGGAACTCCCTACCAGAAGACATCAGGATGGATGTGGATCACCCTGGATATGAAGGACTTGCACAAAACGCTAAAGACATACCTCTGTACTGAACACTTTGGTCACATCATATAAACCATACATAAACAATGCACCTCACACCACAGCAGCAGACTACTGTAAAGGCCAATGTAACACACTACACTCCTGACTAATCTAAGCTCAGTTATCACCCTCCCATGTCTGTCCTCTGCATTGTGTGTAGTTCCCCTTTATACAAGTTTTATGAGCTTCACAAATACGTTACTATGTTATTGACTATGTTTAATGTAGTCGTCAACACTGTGATTATCTCCCTTGTCGTCTGCATAAGTTACTGTTTAATGTAAACCGCTCTGATTGAAGGATAGAGTGGAATAAAAAACCTGTTATATAAATAAACAAGAAGCAACACTCTAGCCAGCCAGACAAAGTTTCAGGACAATCTGAAAACATGACTGGAAGGGGGTACACAGGACTAGGATGAGAACCACTGTCCCTGGCAAACCTTCAGTCAGAGGGGGAAATGCATCGCTGTTTCTGTTTCTCTGGCATTGCGCTTTGTGTGAAGTCTGGCTTCTTGGAGTTGCAATTTAATGTTTGTCTACATATTTCTATTTATAGTTTGTGGTCATTTATTCTGTACTTGGTGAGGGTCTAGCTGGCACAAGGTGGCCAACTCCAGTCCTAGTGCATCACAATCCAGCCTGATTTTCAGGATGTCCCTAATGAATATTCATGAGATATATTTGCATCCACTGCCTCCCAGTGTATGCAAATATATCTCATGAATATTCATTAGATACATCCTGCCACCAGGCTGGATTGTGATGCACCAGGACCAGAGTTGCCACCCCTGTTCTAGCATGTGTGACTGAGGCTGGGTATCATTGTTAGCATTAAGCATCCGTAGTAATCTGCCTTGTTCAATTTGCCCAGTAGATGATACAGAAGTTATAGGACCCACTGCAATATTTACAGTGCTGCCTTGTTTCCTAGGTGGGATGTTTGTTGGTGATGTGTTGGAATGTGAGATTTGTTCCACCGTGAGTGACTTTTGTAGGGTTTGTGTAGTACTCCACAATAGGTCTGGTACTGAAGAGAATTTATGGTGCTTTTACTGAGATAAAACAAGAATTGAACTTGTTTTGTATTTGAGTTTTACAGAAATATGCTCTATCTCTGCTCTGGAGTGAAGGATTGAAAGATAAATTAAAATTAAACTAAAGACTTTTTTTAAAGTGCTGTCAAGTCTGTGCTAATTCCTGGAGGCCCAGCAACCTTTGGGTTTTCTTGGTAATATATAACTGGATATAGATTGCCAAGCCTTTCTTTCCAAGGTAATGGAGAGTTAAGTGACTTGTTCAAGGTCACAAGAAGCACTAGTGGGAATTAAACACATGCTCTTTTGGGTACAAGGTAGTACTCTTGTGGCAGGTGCAGGCCTGTGACCCACGGTGTCTGACATAGGCAGGCCAGCATGGCTAGCTTGACCTGTAAATGAGGCCTGTGGAGAGGCATATAGGATTGCACATCCCCCAATATGCTGCTATTGTAAGAAAGAACTCAGTAGAAATATTGAATTAGCTTAGATAAGCAGAACTGCAGAATTAAGAAATGGAAAAATACAGAAAAGATGTGTTTTAAAGTTACTGATAAGAAAAAGTACATTTGCAGAGAAATATTGAGGAGTGCTGACAGATGAGTTACAGAACCTTGCTCATCTGCACGCACAAATGGTCCCATAACCTTGAAAGTGTGAAAGTAACAAGTTGATGAACTGACCATTGTAATTGGGACTAGAAGGGGGGCAGGCAGGTGTCATGCCCACAGAAGCCCACAGAAGGAACATAATTGGAGAAACTTATCAGTACCGGGACCAATAGAAGGGCTACGGGAGGTACGGGAGAGTACCGGGACCAATGAAATGTTTTTCTATACCTAGAATGGAACAGAAGTCTATAAAAGTTGTTGTAATGCTTGAAAACTTTGCTCAGCCATTTTGAAATTGCCTTGCTTGAGACTTGTGCACAAATAAATGATTTGGACCTTCTGAACAGACTCCTGGTATCATTGGTTTGTCTGCGCTTTGCTGCTACATATTCCTTGGTGCGTTGGCCGGGAAGTTGTGGAATCAAAGTGTATATAGGGCAATATACCACGACTTTCCGCCTCTATAGGCTTGGTCCTGCCGGGATCGCGCCCTTCCGACGAGGGCCGCTCCCTGGCGCCACCGGTCCCTTGTATCGGAGGGAGCTGGTCGGACCTCGGCGGGTGCCGGGCCCGGTCGGAGCCAACGCCTCGAACCCGAGTGAGGGGAGTCCGAGGTCCAACTCATGCGCCTGCTTGGGAAGTTTGAGGACCGGATCCGGTGAGTATAGTTTTGATTTTGGGTCTAGACAGAAATAGAAAGAGCAGTACTGCCATTGGAACTTGGAATTTGGAATTTGTAATCTCGAGATATTGGGAATTGGTAAGAGAGCATGATCAACTCTCAAGGAAGAGCTGAGTAGCCTGGCATGGGAATTCGCTAGGTGAAACCCTCATCCTTTTTGTAATTGGGAAAAGACTAGTCAGAACAGATAGAAACGAATGCATTCTGGGATACGTTGCTAGCATGATTGAGTGAACGAAGTGTGAATGAGAGGTCTGGCAGCACGGACCAAGTGAAGGCGGACCCCTGATTAGCGCATTTCCTGACCTGGCGACCGCGTTCAGGTCGCGAAAAGGGGGAAGCGATTGTCGTCTTGTCTTGTTATTTGTACTCCTTATACGTTTCCAGGGCCGTGAGGACCCCTTACCCACGGTCCGCCCTCCTTTTCCCTTCTGTCTGTTGTTGCGCGCACACATCGAAATGGGAGGGGCGGAGTCTACTAGAAACACTCCATTAGAATGTATGATCGCACATTTTAAAGAGGGATATTCAGGAGATTATGGTATTAAAATGACAGCAGCCCGTTTGCAGATTTTGTGTACTAGGGAGTGGCCCGATCTAGACCCCATCTGGCCCCGAGAGGGAACGTTCACCGTAGAGATTATCCAGTCAATACACCGTAGAGTGCGGGTAGCGCACCCAGATCAGTACCCCTATATAGATTCCTGGTTAAGTATTTGTGAAGATCCGCCCTCCTGGGCGCAGCGCTGTTATGAGGAACAGTGCAGAATAATGTTAGCTAAAACAGATTCTAGACAGAAAAAGGAACAGCCTAGAATGAAAGAGCAGGATAAGAAAGCCACGAAGAAACCCATCCTGGCAGATCCTGATTCCCCAGAAGTAGTCCTCAGGCAGCCCCGAACCCCAGGTCCAGTAAGAATAGCCCGGCGGCGTCCTGCCCCAGAACCCCAGAGACCGCCGGAGCCGAGGCGAGACCCAACCCCTGACCCCCCTCCTCCTGGAGGAGAGAAAGAGAAAGAATTAGTGGAAGGAGAAGCGGAGGACGTAAAAAGTGAGTCAGAAGCGGAGCTAGAAGAAGAAGGGGGGAATTCCCCAGAAGAAGAAGAAGAGGACAGTGTACAAATAATTGAGAAAGCCAGCGCTAGCACTAGCAAGCCAGTGAAAGAAAAACCCAAAGCAAAACCAGTTGAGAAAAAGAAAGCGACTCCTGCAAAGACAACGACAATAACCCTTAGATCCCAGACCCAAATGACGCCTGGGACAGCCAAACTGTTTCCCTTAAGGCAAGTCCCGGGAGTGCCCGTAAAGAATGATAATGATGAAGTGGTAGCGGGACCCTTAACTTATGTGTATATCCCTTTCTCTACAACTGATTTATTAAATTGGAGGTCGCATTATGCCTCCTATACTAGTAAGCCCCAGGAGCTGACAGAATTAGTAACTAGTATTATGGAAACTCACCAACCCACTTGGCCAGATTGCCGTCAGCTCCTGACCACCCTATTCACTACAGAAGAACGAGCGAGAATTAGAAAAGCAGCTATTGAATGGATGGCAGAAAACCCTGCAGCTCCAGCGCAGGGGCAGAATATAATAGATCGTAGAGAAGCAGCTCAGAGAGAATTCCCGAATGAAGACCCCCAATGGGATCCAAATACAGATGAAGGATCCACAGCCCTAGCCCGCTTTCGCCAAGGCTTTTTACAAGGCCTGAGAAGAGGAGGCCAAAAAGCTATGAACCTTTCCAAAGTAGCAGGAATTATCCAAGGAATAGATGAGAGCCCAGCAGATTATTATGAAAGATTAACTGAAGCTTACAGAATGTATACTCCCTATGATCCCGAGGCACCAGGAAGTTTATGCATGGTGAATTCTGCTTTTGTAAACCAGTCTCAACCAGACATTAGACGTAAATTACAGAAATTAGAAGGGTTTGCGGGCATGAATGCAACACAGTTATTGGAAGTCGCTCATAAAGTGTATGTGAATCGTGATACTGAAAGACAGAGAGAATGTGATAGAAAGATGAAGAAGAAAGCTGATTTTTTGGCTGCGGCCATAGTTGAAAAGAAAAGGGGAGGTGTCCCTAGTCGAAGGAGCAGAGGAAGAGGGCGGGGTCAAGGCGGAGGCCGGACCCAGAGACTAGGCGTGAACCAATGCGCCTATTGCAAAGAGGAAGGACATTGGAGAGATACGTGCCCGCAACTCGAAGACGCCCAGCAAGATGACGACAACGATCATCAGTGGCGAGAAGAAAGACGAGGCCGTCCCCGAGGCCGAGGAGGAGCCAATCGAGAACAATTCCAGAGAGAGAGGGGAGGAGGAGCCATCCAAGCATTGGCCACACAAGCCCATGATGAGGATGACGTGGATTAGGACAGACCGGGCTCCAAGTTTGCTTTAGGTCTCCAGGAGCCTATGGTCGAAATACAAATAGGAGACCAATTTATGAACTTTATGGTTGATACTGGAGCAGAACATTCAGTAATAGACAAAAAGATAGCCCCATTCACCAAGAAAGCAGTCACCATTATAGGAGCAACTGGTGCCAAAGCCACAAAGTCTTTTCTTCAAAACCGAATATGCAGTCTAGGAGGACAGCAAGTAACTCATCAATTCCTTTACATGCCCGAATGTCCAGTACCCCTACTGGGACGAGATATGCTAGCCAAGCTTCAAGCACAAATATCTTTCTCGAGCAAGGAGAAATGCAAATGACAGTGAATTCTCAAGCCAAACCAGCAGGAGTAATGCTGCTGACAGTACCCCGAGAAGAAGAGTGGAGATACTACATTGATGATTCGATTCAAGATACCTATTTTGAACAAACTTTAAAGAACATTCATGCACCACTTGAAGTATGGGCAGAAGGCAGTCCCCCAGGCCTAGCCAAGCATATAGCGCCAGTGATTGTAACCCTCAAGCCTAGTGCTACACCAGTGCACGTCAAACAGTACCCTCTCCCAAGAGCCGCAATTGAAGGCATCCATCGCCACCTACAGAGATTGCTCGAGTATGGCCTACTAAAAGTATGCCAATCCCCATGGAACACCCCACTTTTGCCAGTAAAGAAACCTGAGACAGATGATTATCGCCCAGTGCAAGATTTGAGAAGAGTAAATGATGCAGTTGAAACTATACATCCAGTTGTGCCCAATCCTTACACTCTTCTAGGACTGATACCTGCTGAAGCTACCCATTTCACTGTACTGGACTTGAAAGACGCATTCTTTTGCATAAGATTAGCCCCTGTAAGCCAAATATTGTTTGCATTTGAATGGCAGGACCCCATCTCTGGAAGAGGGGGCCAACTCACCTGGACAAGATTACCCCAAGGATTCAAGAATTCACCTACCATCTTTAGTGCTGCACTAAATCAAGACCTTTCAAGCTATCCAGTAGCCCCGGGGAAGAGAGTACTTCTCCAGTACGTGGATGATCTGTTGATAGCTGCCGTATCAGAAAGAGAATGTATCTTAGCCACCCAAGATCTCTTGCAGTTACTAAATGAAGCTGGATATAAAGTTTCCAGAGCCAAAGCACAACTATGCCAAACAGAAGTGAAATACTTGGGTTTTCGTATTACCCAAGGAAGCAGAAGATTAGGCAGAGAAAGAAAAGAAGCAGTATGCAGAATTCCAACTCCAACAACCAGAAAGCAGGTCAGAGCCTTTCTGGGAGCGGCAGGATATTGCCGAATCTGGATACCCAACTTTGCCCAAATTGCCAAACCACTGTATGAAGCCACAAAAGGAGAAGAAAAGTCACCACTGGAGTGGGGACTTGAGCAGGACACAGCCTTCCAGAAGTTAAAAGAAGAATTGATGTCATCACCAGCACTTGGACTACCAGATGTCCACAAACCTTTCCACTTGTTTGTACATGAAGCACAGGGAAATGCCTTAGGCATGTTGACTCAGAAATTAGGAAATTGGGAACGACCTGTAGCCTACCTATCGAAACAATTGGACCCTGTGGCCAAAGGATGGCCACCCTGCTTGAGAGCAGTTGCAGCTACAGCGCTACTAGTGAGTGAGGCAGACAAACTCACACTAGGACAGAACATACGAGTCACTGTGCCACATGCAGTCCTTGCCCTCATGGAACAGAAAGCAAATTATTGGCTCACCAATTCCCGAATGTTGAAGTACCAGAGCATGTTATGTGAAAACCCACAAATACAACTTGAAGTGAGCCATGCCTTGAATCCAGCTACCTTGATACCCATCAGTGAAGAACTCCCAGAACATGACTGTATCGAAGTCATGGAAACTGTGTTCTCTAGTCGACCTGACTTAACAGATGTGCCCATAGACAATCCTGACCAGATCTATTATGTTGATGGGAGCAGTCTCATCCTTGACGGACGACGCTGTGCCGGATATGCAGTCGTCACTCAACACGAAGTAGTTGAATCATCAGCTCTAGCCTCAGGCACATCAGCCCAGAAAGCCGAATTGATAGCACTCACCAGAGCATTGTTGTTAGGAGAAAAACTTATACTGAATGTATATACAGATTCCAAATATGCCTTCACTACCTTGCATGCCCATGGAGCTCTCTACAAAGAAAGAGGACTCATCACATCCGGAGGAAAATCAGTCAAGTATGGTCCCGAGATATTGATGTTACTTGATGCAGTCTGGGCCCCAACACGTGTAGCTGTCATGCATTGTAGAGGACATCAAGCAGGAAAAGGAGAAGTTGCTCGAGGAAATAGATATGCAGATGCCTCAGCACGACAAGCAGCTATGACAGGACAGATTGCCCCACAAGCCATGCCAATGCAAGCAGCATTGTTTCCAGTACCTTTGAATCTATGGACCCCACGATATACCACCAAAGAATTGGATTACTATTGTGACAAAGAAAATGGAGTATTGAAAGACGGATGGATTGAGCTGCCACCAGAAGAGGGCAGTCAACCTCCGGGACGAATAGTAATTCCTGAACTATTAGGACCATCCTTTGTCAAAGCTTTCCACGAAGCCACACACTATGGGAAGAGTGCTATGGAAAAAGCACTCAGACCACATTTCTACATCCCTCTGATGACAACCATATCAGCCTCAGTAGCACGACAATGTCAGACCTGTGCCAAGAATAATGCCAAGCAAGGCCTTATTACAGCACCCCGAGTTCAGTCAAGAGGTGTGACCCCCATGCACAACCTCCAAGTTGATTTCACCGAAATGCCAAAAGCCAATGGATACCATTACCTACTAGTATTAGTTTGTACTTTCTCTGGGTGGGTAGAAGCATTCCCAACCAGAACTGAGAAAGCCCGAGAAGTTACCAAAGCCTTAATGAGAGAGATTGTCCCCAGATTTGGAATCCCAGCAGTAATAGGGTCAGACAATGGACCCTCATTTGTTTCCCAAGTTACTCAGCAGTTAGCAAAAGCTTTGCAGATACAGTGGAAGCTCCACACTGCATACAGACCCAGAGTTCAGGGAAAGTTGAGCGAATGAATCGTACCTTGAAAGCCCAAATGTCTAAGCTTTGTCAGGAGACACACTTGAAATGGCCTCAAGTGCTTCCCATAGCTTTACTCAGAATACGCTCAGCCCCTGTAAAATCAACAGGATTTTCCCCTTTTGAAGTTTTGTATGGTAAACCCCCACCGATAGTGCAGGGAGTCAAAGGAAGTCTAGCCCAGATTGGTTCAGAAGTAACCAGGCAAGAACTCCTAGCTCTTAGTTTTGTTCTGCAGACTCTCCATACGTGGATCCAAGACCAGTTGCCTATCAACTTGACGGAACCCTTGCATCCCTACCAGCCTGGAACTTCGGTGTGGATCAAAGATTGGAAGAAGATACCGTTGGAACCCCATTGGAAGGGACTGTACACCGTCATCCTGTCTACCCCAACTGCAGTAAAGGTAGCCGAGATCGACGCCTGGATCCACCACAGCAGAGTTAAGCCCGCCGCCGATCCTGAACCAGAGCGGTGGACAGCAGAGCAGCACCCTGATGTACCCTTGCGAGTTACTTTGAGACGGCAACCAGCAGCGTAGACACTTCATCACAAGTGCTTCGCAGTAGCCAAGTCTTTCGAAGAGGATTGCTGTTGTTCCATGCAGCAACAGTTTTGTTTCAACGAACCCGATTTGTGTGTGATTTGACACACTACTTCGAGACTACATTGACTAAGCCAGACTTCACAAGCCAACTGAATTGCTAAGTTGGTTAATGTGTGCTGGACATCTTGAGGATCTTCAATCAACACTCAGCACCCGTTAAATTGCTTCATTAGCAAACGGGACGAAGAATAATAGACCGTCGTGATCAAGATCAGCAAGCTGAGGATTCAGAAGAACTCCAATCAACATCAACATGTATCTTTGTTTTTGCTTTGCCTTGGTTGCCTTCTTTGGAGGTTTTGAACAGACTTATGCTCTACCTCCATGCACCGCTTGCATTACCTCTACTAGAACTGGACTGAAAGTAACTCAGACTTTGCTTTACCATTCTTACTATACCTGCAAGGGAACAATAACTCGGTGTATCTATAACACCACTGAACTAAATGTTTGCACTCATGGCAAAATCAAAGCATGCTATAATCCGCATCAGAATCCATCTTATTACACGTTGGAAATAAGATGGAAGGATGCAGATGGACCTATATTAGCTGCTACACCACCACTTAAGGACATTACTAAACCTGCTGTTTTGAATTTTGATGCATGTAATGCTATTAATAGAGATAGTCAGTCCACCTGTGGTACATGGGAGAAAGCGTATCGAAATGACCATAAGTATATGTGTCCAGAAAGTGCCACAAATTGGTGGAAGTGTACAGGTAAAACAGGATCAGGGTATAGTACTGCTACAGCAGCAGATTACTATTGCCCATATTGGGAATGTGTTTTCTATGCTACCTGGAACACTGGTATAACTGATGAGAAAATAGATAAACGGATGGCTACTCTAACCAAGCCAACCACAAATGATAAATGTCAGAAAGATGCTTGCAACCCCTTACATTTGCGTGTACATAACCCCCATGCATGGAAACAAGGATATAAGTTTGGTTTACGAATTGCTGGAGGGGGAACAGATCCAGGGACCATTGTATATATTAGATTGAATACTCAAGCCCATAAGTCATCTAAATATCATATTCATAATACCTTTTATGAAGCTATGCATGTAAATAAGTTTGAGATCCCTCACCCTTCACAGAATTTGTTTCTAGAATTAGCCGGAGCAGTAGTATCTAGTCTTAAGATCACAGATTGTTATTTCTGTGGCGGAACCCAAATGGGAGACCAATGGCCCTGGGAAGCCCAAGAATTGAATTATTCCATGATTTACAATCAGACTGAATTACACAAGACAACCAGTGAATGGGTGTTAGCGCACTCAATCGTTGGACGTCTTTGCTTTGCCAGAACTGGACCCCAGTTCACCCAAAAGGTAGGACAGCTGGTCTGTCTTAGCCAGAAATACTATAATGCCACAACTAAAAAGACAGCATGGTGGTCAGGAATCAGACATCCTGAACCTCCTAACCCATTAGCTAGATTTCCTGAACTTGCAGGTCTATGGACTAACCTTGCCAAAGTCCAAGCCTGGCAAGCCCCACCTGGCCTCTATTGGATCTGTGGAAACCGAGCATATGCGCAACTCCCGCCACACTGGGGAGGAGCATGTGTCTTAGGAACCATCAGACCTTCTTTCTTCCTGTTAAACACTGAACATGGAGAACAATTAGGGTACCCTGTATATACTACCCACAAACACAAAAGAGCATCTAGACAGAAAAGAGAGGCCTTACAGATAGGCAAGTGGGAGAAGTGGCGAGGTGATGATTGGCCACCAGAAAGAATTATTGAGTATTATGGACCTGCCACTTGGAATGATGATGGTATGTATGGTTACCGTACCCCAATCTATATGATCAATCGTATTATTCGCTTACAAGCAGTAGTTGAAATAATAACCAATGAAACTAGTCATGCTCTTACGCTCTTAGCTAGACAAAGTACTCAGATGCGCACTGCCATATACCAAAATCGCTTAGCACTTGATTATTTGCTAGCAGCTGAAGGAGGAGTATGTGGTAAACTGAATTTAACTAATTGCTGTTTAAAAATAGATGATAAAGGTCAAGTAGTTGAAGAAATTGCTAAAGATATGCAAAGACATGCTTATGTGCCAGTACAGACTTGGCACGCCTTGAAATTTCCTAATTGGTTTGCTAACCTTTTCTCTTGGCTGGGAGGATTTAAGACTTTCGTTATCTTAGTACTAATCCTTGTTGCTGTTGTCCTCTGCTTACCATGTTTAATCCCATGTTGTATGCGTTCCCTTCATAGTGCTATTGATAGTACCGTAGAGCGGAAGACCGCAACTAGAATAATGGCTTTATACAAAGCTAGCCCTAATGGAACTAGTAAGAATCCTTTAATCAGGATGTGAATCTTCTAGAAAGTGATTTAATTCTCACACCTTATTAAGTAATAGGGTGAGATTAATCAAAGGGGGGAATGTGGCAGGTGCAGGCCTGTGACCCACGGTGTCTGACATAGGCAGGCCAGCATGGCTAGCTTGACCTGTAAATGAGGCCTGTGGAGAGGCATATAGGATTGCACATCCCCCAATATGCTGCTATTGTAAGAAAGAACTCAGTAGAAATATTGAATTAGCTTAGATAAGCAGAACTGCAGAATTAAGAAATGGAAAAATACAGAAAAGATGTGTTTTAAAGTTACTGATAAGAAAAAGTACATTTGCAGAGAAATATTGAGGAGTGCTGACAGATGAGTTACAGAACCTTGCTCATCTGCACGCACAAATGGTCCCATAACCTTGAAAGTGTGAAAGTAACAAGTTGATGAACTGACCATTGTAATTGGGACTAGAAGGGGGGCAGGCAGGTGTCATGCCCACAGAAGCCCACAGAAGGAACATAATTGGAGAAACTTATCAGTACCGGGACCAATAGAAGGGCTACGGGAGGTACGGGAGAGTACCGGGACCAATGAAATGTTTTTCTATACCTAGAATGGAACAGAAGTCTATAAAAGTTGTTGTAATGCTTGAAAACTTTGCTCAGCCATTTTGAAATTGCCTTGCTTGAGACTTGTGCACAAATAAGTGATTTGGACCTTCTGAACAGACTCCTGGTATCATTGGTTTGTCTGCGCTTTGCTGCTACACTCTAACCACTAGGTTACTCTTCCCTGCAAACCAAAAACCACTAGATATTATTTTGGGACGCTAAGTTCATTTGCGAAACAATACAACATGCAGATCTCCCAAATTGATATTGCGAATGCGCAGTAAGAAAAATTTCATTCATTGACCTTTAGTCTCATTCACTGCAGTGGTAAATGTCTCGCCCTGGGATGGACCACCCTTGACATCTCTGGGATTGATGGTGAGTTGACGGAGGGGTGAGGACTGGATGCTGGAGATGGTTGTATGCCTGGGGAATGGGGAAAAAGAAAGGTGGAGGTATGTACGTTAGGGGTAGATCTTAGGGACAGACAGCAGTAGGGATTTTCCTCCTGATGCCGCCTTTTCCGTCTGGTCCTGTGCCGCTGCTGTGCAGCAGTTTGCATTCCCAGTTTTGGTGCCTCTCTCCCCTGCTTTGTGTGGTTTTAGCTGGCTTGCTGTGACTCTGTAATGTAGGCTCCTTTCCCTTTCTTGTTTGGTTGTTGGTCTTGGTCTAGTGCTGTTTGTTTTGTGTTCTTGATTTAATTGCAACATTGACAGTATATTAAATCAATAAACTTGTAGGCCTGAGAGATGGGGAGAAAGAAAGTGGAGGTATGTGTCTGGGGAAGAAAGAACAGGAGGTAAGGGAGGGATAAGGGTAGGTGCATGCCGAGGGGAGAAAAGAGGTAAGATGGGGGTATGTACATTAGAGGTAGATCTTAGGAACAGACAGCAATAGGAATCTTCCAGACAGGTTAAAGAGGGAAGGGGGGGGGGGGGGGGTGCAGCAAAGGCTTGGGTGTTGAGGAGAGAGCTGTAATTGGAGTGAGAAAGCTGAGAAGTTAGGCTTTAGGACTGAATAATTCTGCACAAAAATATCCCAATAAAACATGCAGAATTTTAAAATACTGTGAGCAATATTTTCTCAATTTTTGCTTGGAGTTGAACATTTTTTTGCACAGAACTTCTCCAGGTGTAAACAAGAGTACTTTGATTTTTTTTCCCTATGGTTAGGCCCTGAAAGGAGAAAATAGCTGGAATTGAGATCCAACTGTAAGTCACAAGGAAGGTCAGATATAATTGTGTTGCTTATCTCAAAATGCTTGTTTTTCAGCTGCATAGCTGCAACACAATGATCCTATTCAGGTCTGCTGCCTGGGCTACCCTGCAGAGCTCTAGCTGCAGATCCACCTTAAGGAGGCGGGCTCCTACATTATGACCTAACTGCAGAGTTCTGAGCATGCTCTGATGTGTTTTCTTTGCTCTGCAAAGTTGCAAAGAGCAGGAAAGATTTTTTGTTAGAAGCAGGAATTTACTTTTTCCCCAGTACAGGAAATCCCTGCAAGCCTCAGCCCCTGATCTGCAAAATGGGAGAGAAGGGACTATGTGCTACCCTCAGGAATTAGCGTAGTGTCTTTCTGTCTTATTCATTTTTCCAGTAACAGAGAAATCTCTGACCTGAATTATTCTCAGCAGCCGCAGAGGGAAAACAGGAGGGAAATGTCTGTCTTGGTTTCTGATCAGGTAAGACTTTTTTGTTCTCTTCTGCACAGGGCATTAGCATGTCACAGAAAACTTTTGCAGATACTGCTCTTGCAACCTTCCTTCCTCCTTCCCTGTTTGACCTTGATTCAGGAAGGTTGTGTTAGAGCTGTGCTATAGCTCAGCACACAGTTTTCTAATGCAAGATGAATGCAAAATTTTGCTCCAAAATATACATAAAAAGTATGCAAAATAGCTGCATGACCTCTACACTCCCAACCCCTGGCACTCTACAGTCCCTTCCCTCTAGTATCTCTGATCCTCCCCTCCTGGTATCTCTTTTTGTAGGGAGGCAGGGGCAATGCTTAAACCACCATCCTGGAAGATGGTAGCACCTGATCCCTTGAGGTGCTTCCTGGGACGTACCTCGGATTATTCTGACAAATAAGGCAGAGTCCATGTCCTGTGCTGCTTTTTCAACTTCCCCCCTCTTTCCCAGTTTGTTATTTTCTGAAATGGATGAGTAGCCTACTAGTTAGAGCAGCAACATGAGATACAGAGTTCAAATCCTGCTCTCCCACGGACACTCCATGTGACCTTGGGCAAGAGCCTTCACGTTTAAAGATCTGTTTACAAATCTCAGGTAAAATAGTAGGTTTTGCAGTTATTATCACAGAAAAATTACTGCAGGATTTGCTAACCTGCAGCACCTGAATACCTTTTGGAAATATGACAAAATGACTGAAATACAGAGGACATGGGGAAAGGAGAAGCTGCTGTGGCCCATCATAGAAAAGGGTAATGGCAACTCTATATGTGCACATATGCTCCCCTGACCTCTGTCTCAGATGGAGGAACTGGACAGAGATCTGTCTGAAGACAGCCAAAAGTTCGGAATGAAGGGAGAAGTGTCATTGGTAGAAATCTTTCACCTGCCAGACTGTATTGGAGTATTCTGTCAGCAAAATCAATAGTTGCATGGGGTGGGGGGCAGGGGGAGACCTAGCTCTTACTGATAGGCTGTCAGGGATTTGTAAGAATAGGCAGGGGGGTGCTACTTTTAATTGCCTCATTTTTGGTCCCTTCAGTAGATGGTGGGCTTTGGATTGGGGTCCACTACCATGCATTAATTTGGCCCAGCTGCATTAGTGCATATAAAAGTGCTGCTGAATTTCCTAACCTGCAGACCGGATACTCCAATCCATGTCTAGCAGGTTATAGTCTCCTGCTAATAACACTTCCACCTTCATTCCCGCTTTTTGTGTGTCTTCAGCCTGATCTCTGTGCAGATCCTCCATCTGAGTAGGAGATTGCGTGCGCTTGTGTGATCTACACGAGGTGCTAAGGCTTCTGTCTGTCGCATCCTACAGTGCTTCCTGTGCCCCCTGCATGTCATCCACTTTCTTACTGTTTCTCATACTGTTTTGCTACGCCTCTCCCTTTTCTACTATCTTTGTCCTGAGCATATTATAACCTGAGACGGCTGTATCCCATTCATGAGAGTCGCTAATCCGCTTTTCTGTAATAATGCACTTTCATAGACTCTCTCTCACACACACGCGCACACACACACAAACACAGACACGCTTTTACACACCGTCTCTTTGTCTGACCCTCATACACTTTCTTCCTCCTCTCTCCAGGTCTGACCCCAGCACTTTCCTGCCTTCAGTCTCCAACACGCCAGCCTCCCCCATCCTCGCTTTAGCAGTTGCTGCTGCCCCCTTCCAACCCACATAGGCCAATGCCACATCCTCCTTCTGACTGCCCAGAAAGACAGGAGATGAGATTGCCTGGTCCCCAGAGAAACTCTGGAAATCTATTCAAAATACTGGATATCTAGGAGAAGGGAGCTCACTTCATGGGATAATGCACTGAAGAGCTGATCTCACTGGCAAATTCTATTACACACACCCCAGAATGAAAGTGCAGTTGAGTGTCCTGTTTGCTGTTCCAGGCATCAGTCACATTCAGGGACGTCGCTGCTTACTTCTCAGAAGTGGAGTGGGACATTCTGGGAGAATGGCAGCAGGAGCTGTACAAGAAGGTTATCAAGGAGATTCACGGCATTCTGATATCACAAGGTAAATCTGCTCATCTAGCGTCTACCGTGTACAGACTCAGTGCGAGATGTGCGTTGCCATTTTATGAAGACAGGAAAAATCCCAGGAATCAGGTGTCAGAGACCCCTGAAATTTAGAGCCTGGCTTCTGATTCCATCTCATAACCAGCAGGAGGTGCTGTTGCTCTCTGGAACCCAGTGACAGACTCCACTGCTGCAGGCTCTGCAAATGATGTGGCTCAGTACTATAAGAGCAGATGTGAACCTTAAACTAGAGACTTCATACAAGATCCTACATAAGGCAGTAACAGATGAAACTCCTCCAAGAGTTCTACAAGTGGAATTTAAAGGCAGTTTTCATATTTCTTATTAACAGGTTATTCAATCATTAATCCTGATGTCATAGTCAAGATTAAAAAGGAAGATGAGAAATATTTCACTCAGCCCTGTGAGTGGGAGGGAAAAGAACATTTGAATGACCCCAAAATGAGTAAGTAAATGTTTTGGATTTAAGGGTTTTGCATTTTGAGGTCACAGGAGATGGAGTGATTAATATCAAACATTTGTACTTAAAGTCAATTTACTAATTTAGGTTTGTCAGATCATCTCTTTTGAATCCTTTTAGATATTTTGTTTTTTTTCATCACAGGTCTTCCGATTGTAACATCGGTGTTCTCACTGAGCATTAAACAAGAGGATGATCTCCCCTTCATGGATCAACCTAACTCGGAGATGATTGAGCAGATCCACCCTCCTGCAACAAGTAAGTATAAAATTCCTCCTGGACGTCTTACTAAGGTCAGCATGTGCCATTTAGGGCTTCAGCAATGGTGGGCTAAAAGGCCGTTGCCCTCTCTCTGCCTTCCACTGTCTGTTTCCATCCTTTCGATGGAGTAGTCTACCTGCGGAGCCGTAGGGGGCAGCTGATGGAGGTGTGAGACCTGTGGGCAGGATCAGGGCTGAAGCATGTGTGTATGGTCGAAAGGGCTGCTGGTGTTGGGGGCAGTGGAGGGGCTTCTCCATCATTGCAGGGGGAACATGATTGATGAGCATGATACCATATGATTTAGCCATGGAGGCATGACCTAAGAACTTTACTGCCCTAGGGGAAGTGAAGTTCAGTTTTTGCAGTGGGCTTGTGGGTTAAGACATACCACAGTAGATAATATAATTTACGGTAATGCATTTTAATATTAATGAGATGACTAAGGTGATTATGTATGCAATGCATATCATTAGCAGGCCTTAAGGGTTTGCGTGCGGGTGTTCAAAGGCTCACTGATGCGCAGTGATGCTTTTAGGCAGGGCTGAGTCTGCTCTGGCAGAGGTAAGGTGGGCAACAGCTTGCAAATGTTTAAAAGTGCACCGCATTGCTCTGTCTGGTTGGCTGCTGTTGCCTCCCCCACCCCCCCCAATGGTGCTGCTGTAGGCAGACGGCTGTGCCCAGCCTTGATCGGAGAGCAGGTTGAAGAGAATATCTGAAGAATCAGGGTAGGCTTCCTTTAGCACATTAGCAAGGAAATGCTTATAAAATCACAGTTGTGGTCAGCATTATTGGCGCCCTTGCAGTTCAATCCCATAACCATAACCATCATTTCAACAAGGGTCTCTCATGAGGGACCTTGTCAAAGGCTTCTTAAATATGATAAAAGTGATCCTGCTGATACAGTGTCTCTACCTGTTTATTCACACCTTTAAACATGTAAGAGAATAGTGAGACAAGACTTTCCTTGGCTAAATCCATTTTGGCTTTCTGCCATTAATTTCATTTTTTATATTGGTGTGTACCATTTTGTCTGGTACTGACGTCAGGCTCTCTGGTCTATAATTTCCCAGATCACCCCTGGAAACCTTTTTAAAAATTGGCATTACATTGGCCACTCTCCAGTCCTCAGATACTACAGATGATTGTAATGATAGTTCACAGATTATTACTAGTAGGTCTGCAATCTCATATTTTAGTTTTTTCGACACCCTAGGCTGTATGCCATCTGGTCTAAGTGATTTGCTGCTCTTTAGTATATCAAATAACTGTATTACATCTTCCTGATTTATGGAGATTTGACTCAGTTCCTCTGATACATCACCTTTAAATATCATTTCTGCCATGAGTTAGTTTCCTACAGCTTGTCTCTTGCTATGGCCTTGTCTTCTCTTAGTGCCTCTTTTACCCCACCCCCTACCCCCCATCATCTAATGGTCCTCATCTCTCTCTCACAGGTATTTTGCTGTGATTGTACTTGAAAACATTCTTATTATGCGCTTTTACTTCCACGGCAAACTTCTTTTCACATTTTCTCTTTGCCTGCCTTATCAATGCCTTGAATTTAACTTGCCAGCGTGTGCTGCATTTTGGCAATGCTTGACTCTAATTTCAGTTTAGTGCTTTTCCTTTTGGCCTTTCTTCCGCCCTAAAGATGTTCTCAAAAATCATGGTAATGGCAACCACTGCACTAAGGCACCAAGGGATTTGTGTTCACCCATGCCTGGATGCTTGGCTCATCCAAGCCCGGTTTCATTCCATCGCATCTTGGGGTTTGGCCAAGGTGGTGTACATTCTGGAGTGTCTTGGCTGGGTGATCCATCGATGAAAGAGACATTTGGAGTTCTCCCAAGAATTGGAGTACCTGGGAATGCGTTTCGACACTCGGCTCAGCAGATTCTTCCTATCTGAGGAGAGGGTGCAGAAGTTGATGGACCAGCTGGCAGTTTTCTGATCTCAGTAGGCTTCTGGGATTTGGGATTATCTACAGCTTCTTGGCATAATGGTGGCATCAGTTGAGATATGGCCTCATATGGGCTTGCGCCCATAGCACTATCAGAAGTCCTGACTGTCTCGGTGGTTTCCGAGCTGTCAGAATTTCAAAATCAGGCATCCCTTCCAGCCGCAGGTGGCATCCAGCCTGCTGGTTGGCAGCAGGCAGAGCATCTGAGGAAGGGTATACCACGGGATGATCACTTGTGGCTTCTCCTGTTGATGGATGCCAGCCTGACTGACTGGGGGGCACATTGCCAAAATTGAACAGCTTAGGGTCAGTGGAGCTGCAGGGAGGTAGCATGGCCCATTACCTGTCTCAAGCCGAGGGCTATTCAGGGGTAGAGCAGTCCAGGTGTACTCGGGTAGTGCCATGGTGGCGGCATATGTCAGTCAACAAGGTTGATCGAAGAGTGCCATAGTGGCCCTGGAGATGACTCTCTTGTTTTCCCGAGCTGAAAGAAATCTCCAAGCTCAGTCAACACAACACATCATCAGGGTAGACAACGTCACCACTCCCTCAATTCCAGGGAATGGGAGTTAAATCAGGAGGTGTTTCAGCAGAATCTGTGCCTCTGGGTCTGTCCAGAAATGAACCCAATGGTGACCTATCCAGTGCCAAAGCATGCCATTTCTTCTGTCGCCTCAGGGAAGCAGGCTCCGAGGGTGTCGATGCCCTAGTTGAGTCGTAGACAAATCACTGCCTGCTATGTGTTTCCTCCGTGGCCCCTCGGATGTGTGTTTCAATGCATAGAGCAGCATCCAGGCTGGATTCCTCTGGTGGCGCCGGATTGGCCACGGAGCCCATGGTTCAGGGACTCGATGCAGCTCCTGCAGGAGCCCCCTCTGTGACTGCCCCAAACTGGGACCTGTTATGCTAAGGGTCGATTCTTTTGTTTGACCCGGCTCCCTTATCATTTACGGTTTGGCTCTTGAGAGGCATTGCTTGACGCGTAAAGGCTACGCTCTTCTGGTGCTTTCCACTCTTCTGAAGGCCTGTGTGCACATCTGGTGTCTTTTCGAGTATTGTTTCCACACGCATCAGATTGAACTTGAGATGGCAGGTTCTCTGTCCCTACTTGCCTTCCTTTAGGACAGTTTGGATAAAATCTTCCCCTTAATTCCCTGAATATTCAGGTTGCAGTTTTGTCCTGTTGCAGAGGACCAGTGGCAGGATGGTCCATAGCCTTGCACCCAGATGTTTCCTTTTTACTTCAAGGGGTTCAGTACCTGCGTCCTCCCCTGTGTCGGTTGTTCCCTCCTGGGATCTCTGACTGGTGCTCTTGGACTTGATGTCAGAGTCCTTTGACCCCTTGAAGCAGGCTGTGCTTAAGAATCTGACTCTTAAGGTTGTCTCCTGGTCGCAGTCTGCTTGGTGAGACGTATTTCATAGCTTGAGGCATTATCATGCAGGGACCTGTACTTACGCTTCTCAGAGGCGGCCATATGCATTCGGCCTGTTCCTTTTTGGCCGACACGATAGCTTCTTTCCACGAGAAGCAAGTGGCTTGTCTGCCCTCCTTTTCTAAAGAGCAGTGCCATGGGAAGGACAGGGATCTTCACCTTGAGGATGTCCAGAGTCCAGAGAGTGCTTCTCTGGTACTTGAAGGTTACTAACTCTTTCCGTAAGTGTGACCATCTATTTGTGCCATTTATGGGACTGCGTAAAGGTGATGCAGCTGCGAAATCTATTTTAGGTTGCTGGATCAAGGAGGCCATTGCATCTGCATATCTCTTACAGGGCTAGCCAGTTCTGGATGGATTTAAAGTGACATAAGATATGTTATTGGTATTTCCCATATAGTTTCAAATGAATGCCCCCCCCCCATTGGGTGGGAACTGATTCCAAGCCATTTTCCACTGACAGCCCTACAGATTTGTTGTATAAATCTTACAAGGCACTACTCCTCACCTTCCTCACTTTCAAAGCTATCAAAATGATATCCCCCTCGCCCCTCACAGCCCTCCTCACCCCCACCCCCAACAACAGGTCGAGAAGGACAATAGCTGCCAACACGTTGATTATTCCTATTGACTCCACTAAATGCACACAAACAACCACGAACAGAGCATTCGCTTTCTTTGCCCCTAAGTGCTGGAATAACCTCCCTCCAAACATCAGAGCAATCAGTGATCTTACACAATTTAGGAAAGCCCTTAAGCACCACCTATTCCTATTACACCTCCCACAACCAAATATGACACATACACATATCACACCCCAACCGAACTGATCAGACCCAACACTCCGAATAAGACAAACCGAGCACCAGAACTACCCACAGGCATACTGACATGTGTTGATAATGTTATACCAATTAATGAATAATCATGAACGACTATAACACTGAATGTAATAACTGTTTAGACTCAGCCCCAAACAGTTAGGGGGGGTCTAACATCTAATTTGTAAATAGTTACTCCGCTATAATTGCATTAGCTGGAGATGTAAATAGTTTGCCCAGTTATAAATCCATGTTTTTGATCCTGTTTAATGTAGCACTAGGCAGTCACATTGTCTCTTGCAAGTGAGTTAACTGTAAACCGCGCTGATACCAAAGAGCGCGGTATAAAAAAGCTGTAAATAAAATAAATAAATAAATGCCTCTGCTAATATGGTAGAAACTGTTAAAAGAAATGTGAATTCTTATATACAATATAGAAATTAAGTTAACCTCTAAACTGCATCTATTCTTTAATAGCAATTATGCTAACTTGCTGCACAAAATTTTCTAAATACTGGAAGGGTGTTGGGGTTTAACCATTTCTTGACTGGGGTGAGTTGATGCTGTACCAAAATTCTTATACAGTATTTGTTTTCTATGTCACAAATACTTGTTCCAGCTGCTACATTTTGTATATTGTGGGAGAACACGAAACCAGGCAGAGTGCCCTGCGAAGTTTTGACATGACCATGCTCAGGGGATGGGATTGGAGCTCCTGATCTCATGCAATATTTTCAAACTGAACGATTAAAGGCAGTACTAGAATGGGGGGGGGGAGGGGGATGTTGGTGCTGGAGGAGGCAAAGGCATCCGCCTGCAGCGGACCTAGGCCATGCCCTGTTCCAGATGAACACAGGATTACTTTAGGTTCCACTGCAAGGACCACTTGTCACACACTGATAGCAGAGCCTATCTCTAGCACCACGGGTACTGCAGACCTGGTGCTGGGCGCCCATCCTCACCCTCAGGGTGAACACAGAACCTGCACAGTAGTATGGTCTTTAGCTGCTCTGTGCCAGTATCACACACTGTCGGTTATTCTTACCAAGCTGAGATGCTGGAGAGGTGCATTCTCCATTTGGTGATCAGCTGTAGACTGCTGTTCTGCATGTGCATTGCATCATGGGTACTGGTGGGGTTACCCTATCCTGGCACACATAGCAGACATTTTGTGTGGGGACCTGCAGTCTTTCTGTATCCAGCCATTGCTATGCAAACAGCCATAGAGGTGCTGCCTACTGTTTAGTACAATGCTTCCCTATGCAGTGGTCATGGGTTCAATTCCTCTTTGTTTTCTTTTTTTTATGCCTGTCCTACTCAAATAATTTTCATGCCTGTAACCGTCACATCTCTGCAGATCTGTGCTGCCAGCCCATAACACCCTCACCTCAGTTGCCAACCATCCTTCAGTCCATCTATCTATGTCTGTCAGCTGTGTAGAGTCCTGTCTTCTTGTGCAGGCTGCTACCCCATGTCCTGCACTGGTACCCTGTTCTGCACTGCGGCTCTTTGTGCTTGCCTCGCCTGTCAGCCTTAACGTGCAATGTCCCGTTAACGTGCGCTAAATGGCCAAGGAGCCCTTTACTGCACGTTAACAGCCCATTGCTCCCTTTATACCGAAATGTCCCCTACCTGCTCACTTCCTTATATGGTGTCGGTAACATTAGCGCTGCACGTACAACCAGTAACATTACCGCTGCTTAGTAAACATACCCCAAAGTGTTAATGACAGGGTTAACTAAAGGGGAATATCCCAGTTCGATACAACGTTCTCCCTTAGGAGGGGAAATAAACCAAGTTTTGCAAAAATAAATGACAGAGGAATTGAGATGGATGATTGTATAAAAAATATCTATAGGGTTATTTATAGAACTTATTGCAACCCAATATGGTGGAAAATTCATATAAAATGCTATACCGCTGGCATTGTACACCTGAGAAATGATAAAATATTTTTAAGAGTAGCATGGTGTGCTGGAAGAACTGCGGGCAAATGGTACTTTGAACATATACGGTGGTCTTGTCTTAAGCTACAAGGATTTTGGGATGCAGTGACAGGTTTTCTGAGAGTAGTGCTGTGGAAAATGATAAATAAGAGACTGGATGAGATGCTTCTGAATTTGAGCATGGCAATGCAGCTTGTTTAGCAAGAATACTGATGGGGAGTGTGGCCTTTTTTCCTCCCTCCACTCTAGAAACTCCAATGGGTATCCACAGATATGCCCTGGAAATGTCTGCTGCCGAACTCCACTAGGAAGCACCCCAAGGATGGCTGCTCATAAGGCAGCATGATTCCAGAAATGAGTTGCACCAGTCCAGCATCCACCATCTGCTGGAGACAGAAATGCTGAAGTGTACCCCTAGCTGCAACAGCACAAGTAGCAGTGATGATGTCACTGGAAGGTTCTAGTTCTTTCTGTCTCCGTCAGCAGGGGAATACAATCCGCGATGGCCATTGCAGCTCATTTAATGATCGCTGAGAGTTGGAAGAAGGTTAAATCATGATGTTGGATTGTTCTCAGAGCTTGATTGCAAACGTTTTGTCACCATTCGAGGGGACATCATCAGTGCGAGGTTCCAGGTGATAATGTGAGTGAATGCTTGCACTTGTATTTGTATTGGGGTTGGTGGTGACTCAGCACTTTGGTTCACAGGGATTGATTGGTTGGTTTCCCTGAGGTTTGCTGGGTGTAGTTGCTGTTTCTGAGCCTTGTTGGTCATGACTCAGCTCTTTGGTCCATGGTGATTGATTGGTTAGTTTCCTTAAGGGTTGCTGGTGTATGGTTGCTGTTCCTGGGCCTTGGTGGTGATTCAGCTCTTTGGTCCGCAGGGACAGATTGGTTAGTTTCCCTGAGAGTTGCTGGGGTGTGGTTGCCATTCCAGAGCATTGTTGGTGGTTCCTGCCCCAGTACACTCATATAACCCTTCTTTTGAAATCACTTCATTGGCTCCCTTTCCGTTTCTGTATACATTTCAAACTTCTTCTAACCAATAAATGCATTCACTCTGCCATCCCTCATAACCTCTCTCCCTACGCTCCTCCTCGTGAACTTCGCCTTACCTCTTTGAGGGCACCTTTGGATCCTAATCTTTGTTTCCGTTGTCTCTTCTCTCCCTATTGGCCCCTTATTTCTCTTGTATTGTATTAATTAGGGACTGTCTTTTATGTGTTTGTACAGCACTGTGTACGCCTTGTAGCGCTTCATAAATGATTAGTAGTAGTAGTAGTAGTAGTAGTAGTAGTAGTGGCCTCAGCTGTTTGGTCCTCAGGGATTGGTAGATCGGGTCTGCTGCTATGTCTATCGAGTCTATGGTGGAAAACCAGGCTTCCAGACATTTTTTCTCTTTTTGTTTGTGCTTGTGCTATCATTTCAATTGTATTCCAGTTGACTTTATGTCCTTCTGCGTCTTCATGGATTGAGACCAGGGAGAGTGGATCGTGTCTTTTGCTGGCTAGTTGGTGTTCGTGTAGTTTGATTGACGTAGTAGTTGTCACAGTCACTGCATTGAATTTTGTACACGTTGTTTGTCCTTTGATCTTTTTCTGGTTGTCCTTTTGCTTTTGATAGGATTCTTCTCAGGGTTACGGTTGGTTTGTGGGCAGGGGCGGCTCTATAATGACGCCGAGTGCGGCGGTGGCCTCAGGCGGCAACTTTTTGAAAGCTGCAAAAATTGCCCCCAAAAAGACCACCTCACTCGGCCTTCAAAACACCCCCCCCCATCAGAAGAGCTGCTGCTGCTGCCGTTGCGGTAGCAGCAGAATGAAGTGTCCCGCGGCCCCCCCCCCCCCACCTTCCCGGCAGAGCCCTCAGCGCCGGCTTTTCAGAGCTGCGAAAGGAGAGTTTCCCTTTCTCACAGCTCTGTTAGTTGAGCCCGCCGGCGCTGATGGGAAAGAAGAAATGCCTGTTTCCCATCAGTGCCGGCGAGCTTAACAGAGCTGCGAGAAAGGGAAACTCTCCCTTCACGGCTCTGAAAAGCTGGTGCTGAGGGAAATAATGCAAGGAGGGCTAAGGCGGGGGGCCGAAGCCGCCGGGCACTTCATTCTGCTGCTGCAGTTGCGGCAGCGGCAGCAGCCAGGTTTGTTTGTTTTTTTTCAATTTCCCTGGGCTGATGGGGGGGTTAGGACTGGCAGTGGGCTGATGGGGGGGCTAGGACTGGAAATGGGCTAATGGGGGGTTAGAACTGGAAATGGGCTGATGGGGGAGTTAGAACTGGAAATGGGCTGATCGGGAGGAGGGGGCTAGGACTGGTAATGGGCTATCGGAGGTGGCTACAATTGGAAATGGGCTGATGGGGGGTTAGACCTGGAAATGGGCTGATGGGGGGGTTAAGAATGGAAATAGGCTGATCGGGAGGGGTTTAGAACTGGGAATGGGCTGATGGGGGGTTAGAACTGGAAATGGGCTGATCGGGAGGGGGACTAGTTCTGGTAATGGGCTGATTGGTGGGGTTAGGCCTAGAAATGGGCTGATTAGGGGGACTAGGACAGGAAATGGGCTGATTGGGGGGCTAGGACTGGAAATAGACTTATTGGGGGGGTTTAGGACTGGTAATGGGCAGATGGGAGGCTAGCACTGGAAATGAGCTAGTACTGGTAATGGGCTGATTGGGGGGCTAGGACTAGACTGGGCCGATAAGGGGGATAGGACTGGAAATGGGCTGGGACTGGAAATGGGCTAATGGGGGAGGGGAGGAGAGTGCTGCTGGCCTTGGAAGAAAACTAGGGGCTAGGGCTACAAATAGGCTGATGCGGGAGGATGGTAGAATAGGACTGTAAGGGAGCAGATACTGAGAGGGTCTGCCAGAGTAAGGAGGGGGCAGGAAGAGAGCTGACACCGGGGAAGGAGGGGACTGGAAGGGAGCTGACTCTTGATGATGGGAGTGGTAGGTGGTTGGGTAATGGGGAGGAGGCTGGAAGGGAGCTGACATTCAAATGGCACTGGAAGGGGGATGGACAGAGGGTAGGGTGACTGGAAGGGAGCTGACTGGGGGGGCGGCACTGAGAGTGGACGTGCGCTGATATCTGGGATGGTATTTGGTCTAGAATGGGCTGAAAAGTGGGGAAGGAGGGGGACTGGAAGGGAATGGACACCAGTGGCAGTCGTGGGAATGCAAGGCGGTTGACATTGGAAGGTACTGGAAGGGGAGGACTGGAAAGGGGGCTGATACTGGGGAAGGTTACTGGAACTGGAAATGGGCTGATGGAAGGAAGTGAAGAAACAACAACAACAATTACCCAAAACTGAACCTTAGTCCAACACTTCGAATTGTATATATGTATGTAAAAATGTTCCAAGTTGTAAATAGTTCTAAATACCATATTGTATCTGTATATAGTTGCTTATTGTTTTATGTTCTATGTATTGATTAGATATTGTTCTATGTATTTTGGCATTGTTTGATGTAAACCACCAATGATCTTGGGAATTGGCGGTATTTAAAAGTTTCAAAAATAAATAAATAAATAAAAACAAAAGAAGAGATAAGAAATGGCAGATGAACCATGGACCATAGACCACAGAAAGAGAGCTAAGAGAAGACAGGAAAGCAGAAGCCTCAGATAGGGACCAGCATGATCAGAGAATAAAATGGTCAGACAACCAAGGTAGAAAAAATAATTTTATTTAATTTTAGTGATTGAACTTTGTGCTATTTTTATATTTTACACAGTTTTGGGGAACTGCATCTCTTATTTATCTGATGTTGCACTGCATGTGGACTCTGGCTTCTTGGGGTTTCAATTTAAATTTTGTCTATATATTTGTATTTTTACTTTAGATTGTGTTTACTTATTCTGTACTTGGTGAGGGTCAATGTTGTGAGTGTGTGACTGAGGTCAGGTGTTCTGTTAACATGGAGTTTGTTCATAAAAATCTATACTGTACTGCGGAAGAAAGGCCCGGCAATCTACTTCTGTATCTTGCCATGAAAACCCAATGGATAGTTACAACAAAACAAATTGTGCTATAGTGCTGGAAGATGAGACCTCCCTAGTTCGGAAGACACTCAACTAGCTACTGGGGAAGAGTTGAAGACTTGTCAGAGTAAAGCCAGCATTTATTTATTTTTTTTTTGTGTGTAAAAAATTTTATTGAGCAAAGTTCAAAAGCATACATTCCAACACATCAAACTGCAACAATGTAATACAATCTCCACTAGTGTACAACATGACCCACCAGCAAGTAAGAAACAAATTAAATTAACACACACTGCAAATCAGCCAGTACATATACCAGAACCAAAAGAAGGTAATATGTGTCAGACACTAACCATCCCTGTGCAAAGCACCACCCCTCCCTCACAACCCAAATCAGAACAGGGGACCTATATATTAGAGAGTCAAAAGGAAACAAAAAGAAAAATACAGAAATACTGCCACACACATTAATGCAATACAGAACAGATCAGAACAAATCTGAAGAGATCAGAATAATGCAGATTAAAACAGCCTTGTGAGATATAGTACAAACCACTACCACTCCCAGACCCTCCTAAACTTTAAAACTAGAATCCTGTCTGCATCCGAGCAATACAGTGCTGAAAGAAGAAGGTACAGACAGTGCCTGAAAGAAACAGAGGCAAAAGCAAAACCCTGCTCCGGTATCCCCCCCCCATGTTCTTAAGCCCAACCCCACCTCCCCCTCCCATCCCTACCCCTGCCACCCAACTACCCCCTCCCTCCCAACCCTGCTGACCTATCAACTCCTCCCAAGAGGAGGAAGGAAGGAAGAAGAACTAAGACAAAGAAAAGGAAGAGCAGATCTGAGAGGCAAACCAGCCCAAGGAAAGAAACATCACAGACCGTCAAGCAAACCAGGTCCCCAGACCTTCAAATGTCCCCCTGAAGCACTAAGCTCCAAAGATCCTCTTCTAGAAAAGAACGACCCCGAATTGAAGCAGTCATTTTTTCCAACCTATATATTTCCCAGCATTTAGCACGCCATTCCAAAAGAGACGGCGCTCTACTTCGTTTCCAGAAACGAGCAAGCACTGATCTGGCCGCTAAAAGGAGCAATTGCACCAACCGTCGAAGAGGATGCTGATGAGGGAATTCAGGGAAAATCCCCAATAGACAAGACGCCATATCAAAGGGGAATGTGACCTGCAATCTCCTAGCTATATAGCCCGTTACTCCCTGCCAATATCGCTGAATGTGCGGACACAACCACCACATATGGTCAAAAGTTCCCTGTCGACCACACAATCTCCAACAGAGCGGGTCATCAGCGCTGTGCCAATGAAAAAGATCGGCCGGCGTAATAGATAAACATAAAGAATCCGAAGTTGTGTATGAATTAACCCTAGCGATATGGAACATGAATGCGAATAAGAATATACTTCCAACCAGAACTCCTGCTCCTTCCCCGGCAAAGTCGGCTCCCAACGTTGCTGAGGGAGTTTCAAAGCAGAAAGGGCGTAGGAGTCAGCTGCAATATGCCTATACAACCGAGCTATAAATGCTTTAAGTTTGCTAGAGACAAAAAGATCCTGCTCCCAACACCTAGGATTCCTAGAAAGTTCGTCCACCGAGAATTGCGTAGCCAAGCAATAAGAAATTTGCATATGTTGAAATAAAGAGAGTGGAAAACCCATTCGATCCTCCAAATCGTGCGTAGATGCAGGTCGCAAGTTCACATTCAAAGAAGATAATCTCACCACTAATACATCCAGATTCGATCCTTTAGTCATATGTCGAATAAACCTCAGTGCTCCCAAAACAGTAAAGGGCGATTGGGAAGCCGATACTCCCACCCGCTGACAAACCCTCCTCCATGCCGCCCAACAGGGGCCAATAAACACATGCAACTTCACCTGACGGACCTCCCGAGGATCAGAAAGAAAAGGTACCGCCACCAACGGAATCGGGCGTAACCAATCTTTTTCCAACAAGACCCATTCCGCCCCTGAATGAATTCTCCACAACAATAATGATCGCAAACAGATACAAAAATAGTATTGTTCGGGATCAGAAAGGCCCAACCCGCCAGACCCTCTGGGAAGCGTGAGTAGCCGCCAGCTAATCAAAGGTCGTTTCCTCATCCATATGAAGTGTGTTAAGGCCATCCGAAGTGTCTTAAAAAACTTGCTCGGAAGAGCAATAGGCAACTGCATAAACATAAAAAGTAACTTTGGTAATATCAACATCCTATAAGCATTGATACGACCTAACCACGTAACTAAATAGGAATTACAACGTTCCAGATCCGCCTGGATCGATTTTAGAAGAGGGATATAATTCAAACTATACAGCCTCAATATGTCCCGATGAATCACAATACCTAGGTACTTAAAATGGTCCACCAACGGGAAATCACCCACAATGTTCTGGACAACAGAAGAGGAACGGGACATACAACGCAGAAGGGTGGATTTATGCTGGTTAATATGGTTATGGGTTACAGAGAGTTAATTGAAGACATCTGCAGCATTGCTAAGAAAGGGGAAGTGCTACTGATAGGAGATTTCAATATGCCAGATGTTGATTGGCACATTCCTGCTGCAGTATCATCTAGAAGTAAGGAGATCCTGGATTCTCTACAGGGAGAACTATTCAGGCAATTGGTAACAGACCCCACACGTGAAGGGGCCATACTGGACTTGGTGCTTACCAATGGTGAAAGTGTTTCTGATGTTGTAGTGGGAGATCATTTTGCATCCAGTGATCACCAGATGGTGTGGTTCAGTATTAGGACTAGGGCTGTTAGAATCCATTCCAAGGTGAGGATCTTAGACTTTAGGAAGACTAACTTTGCGAAGATGGGCCAATACCTCAGCGTTAGTGGGATGGGAACAGCTGGGGGATGTAGAAAAACAGTGGGCAAAACTGAAAGGGGGTATTTTAAGGGCAACCAACCTTTTTGTTAAAATGGTAAATAAAGGCAAAAGGAACAGGAGACCGCTATGGTTTTCGAAGGAAGTAGCTGAAAAAGTGAAGAAAAAGAGGGAGGCCTTCATGAAATACAAGAGATCACAGAGAGCAGAAGACAAGCATCTGTATTTGGAAAAACTTAGAGAAGCTAGCAAAGTAGTCAAGAAGGCAAAGATTCAAAAGGAGGAGGAAATAGCCAATGCAATAAAATGGGGGGATAAGACATTTTTCAGATATATTAGTGAGAAGAGGAAGAGCAAAAGTGGTATTGTCAGACTCAAGGGTGCAGGGGGGATAAACAAATATTTTTGTTCTGTGTTCACAGATGAAGAACCAGGAGCAGGACCTCAGAAAACACCCACAAATAAGAGCAGAAGCGAGGGACATCTTGAACTATTTTCAGTAGACTGTGTTCGTGAGAAACTAGCTCAACTTAAAGTAGACAAAGCGATGGGACCGGATGGGATACACCCTAGAATACTGAGGGAACTTGGGGACGTTCTAGCAGCTCCACTGACTGACCTTTTCAATGCCTCGTTGGAGTCAGGAGTGGTGCCAAAGGACTGGAGAGAGGCTCATGTGGTGCCTTTACACAAAAGCGGAAGTAAGGATGTGGTTGAAAACTACAGGCCGGTTAGTTTAACTTCGGTGGTGAGTAAATTATTGGAAACGCTGCTGAAAGAGACAATAGTGAGGTTTCTGGAGTCCAGCGGATTACAGGATCCGAGGCAGCATGGATTCACCAGAGGCAGGTCTTGTCAGACAAATCTGATTGATTTTTTTGACTGGGTGACCAGGGAGTTGGACCGAGGGAGAGCTCTAGATGTGGTGTATTTAGATTTCCGTAAAGCCTTTGACACTGTTCCTCAAAGGCGACTTATAAACAAACTGAGCAACCTAGGGATGGACCCTAAAGTTACTGCTTGGGTTAGAAATTGGTTGGGTGGGAGGCGACAAAGAGTACAAGTAAATGGAGCTCACTCTGAGGAGAAGGATGTTACCAGTGGTGTGCCCCAGGGATCTGTCCTTGGTCCAATTCTTTTTAACATCTTTGTTAGTGATATAGCGGAAGGGCTGTCGGGTAAGGTTTGCCTCTTTGCGGATGATACCAAAATCTGCAATAGAGTAGACACCCAGGAAGGGGTAGATAACATGAGGAGGGATCTAGCTAAGCTTGAAGAATGGTCTAGAATTTGGCAGCTGGGATTTAATGTTAAAAAATGTAAGGTCATGCATTTGGGCTGCAGCAATCCAAGGGAGCAATACAGTATAGGAGGTGAAGTACTTTTGTCCACTAAAGAAGAGCGGGACCTAGGCGTGGTTGTGTCTGATGATCTTAAAGTAGCTAAACAGGTGGAAAAGGCGACAGCAAAAGCTAGAAGGATGCTTGGGTGCATACGGAGAGGAATGGCTAGCAGAAAAAAGGAGGTGATAATACCTCTGTATAAGTCTTTGGTGCGACCTCATTTGGAGTATGGTGTGCAATTCTGGAGACCGCACCTTCAAAAGGATGTGAACAGGATGGAGTCGGTGCAGAGGGTTGCTACCAAAATGATTAATGGGCTTCATTATAAAGCATATGAGGACAGACTTAAGGATCTTAATATGTACACCTTAGAGGAAAGGCGGGATAGAGGTGATATGATTGAGATGTTTAAATACCTCCGTGGCATAAATGTTCAGGGAGAGAGCCTCTTTCAATTGAAAGCAAGTTCTGCTACGAGGGGACATGGGATGAGGGTGAAGGGAGATAGATTCAGGAGTGATATGCGGAAATATTTCTTTACGGAAAGAGTAGTGGATCCATGGAATAGTCTCCCAGTGGAGGTGGTAGAGATGAGGACAGTAACTGAATTCAAGAAAGCATGGGACCAACACAGAGGATCTCTAAAGGCAAAAAGTGGACTGTTGTAGTTGTTATGGAAGGACAGACTAGATAGGCCATGTGGTCTTTTTCTGTCGTCATGTTTCTATGTTTCTATGTTTCTATGTAATAGTAAAACCAGAAATCAAAGAGAAGCGTTCTAAGATACGTAGCACAATAGGTAAAGACCTTGAAGGCTCTCTCAAGTAAATCAATGTATCATCTGCTTATAAGGAAATAGAATGCCATTCAGAACCGAGATGGATACCTATTTCCTCTGCTTTGGACCTGATATGAGCTGCTAACGGTTCCATAGCAAGTGCAAACAATAAAGGAGAAAGAGGACACACTTGTCTCGTACCTCTCCCCAAGCGAAAGGGCGAGGAAACCGAGCCGTTGACAGACACCACCGCTTGGGGGCTGGAGTATAGGAAAGTGATCCACGTACAGAAAGAACTCCCAAAACCAAATTCCCGAAGAACTTGCAGAAGGTAAGGCCATTCTATTTTATCGAAGGCCTTTTCAGCGTCTAACAATAAAATACTGTAGGACCCCCCTTCTAATTTTCAACTCTGTAAAACATTGATCAATCTGCAAACGTTCTCAAACCCATATCTATTCTTGATGAAACCCGTTTGGTTCGGATGAACTACAGCCAGTACGAGCTTCTCTAGGCGAGTAGCCAATATCTTTGTAAAAATTTTGTAATCTAAATTCAGTAGAGAAATCAGACGGTAATTAGAGCATTGCAAGGAATCTTTATCAGGTTTAGGAATTACGACAATATTCGCTTAATAAAAGGAGGCAGGAAGAGATTTCGTTAAGAAAATTTCATTAAATACTGTTAGCAGAGTTGGAGCAAACAAGTCCGGAAATGTCTTATAGAGTTCTGCTGGCAAGAGATCTGGCCCTGCCGCCTTAGCAGACTTGAGATTCTTCAGTGCCTGATGAACCTCTTCTAAGGTAAACGGACGGTCTAGGTGATCTCGTTCTTCTACTGGAATTTGAGGGAGAGAAGCCTCCTTCAACCACGCAGAGATGTCCGGGTGAGTCGCAGGGTGTACAGCTGCATATAGAAGCAAGCGAACGTGGATGCAATATCCTGAGACCGATACAAAATTTCACCCTGAGAAGATTTAATGGCATCAATTCGACGACGTTGCCGCTGACGTTTTAATTGCCATAACAGCAGCTTTCCTGCCTTATTTCCCTGTTCATAGTACCTCTGTTTTGTGCGTAGGAAAAGCAACGTGGTCAACTTCCAACGCCTCCAATTCCCCTCTACGCCTGGTTAATAGATTCCACACCCGATCACCACCCCCTTTCCGATGAGTTTTTTCCAGCTCCACAATTTCCTTCCACAAATCCTCCTGTTGGGCTAATAACCGTTTCTTAAATGCACTCGACATAGAAATAAGCTGCCCCCGCAATACCACTTTCCCTGCATCCCACAATAGAGCCCTAGAAATTTCAGGGGAATCATTGAACCGGAGATATTCCAACCATCCTTTCCGAATCCCATCCGCAAAGTCCAGGTTAAGTAACAACCCCCTAGGTAGAGACCATGTCCGAGCTGAAGAATCAGCTTCCCCCAAAGTAAGACCAATAGAGATAATGGCATGATCAGAAGGTCCCATAGTCCCAATATCCGCCTTAGTCAGCCAAAAAATCCCCGATCGGGACATAAACCACATGTCAATGCGAGAATGACCCTTGTGTACATGCGAATAAAAGGTGTAATCCCGTTCTAAAGCATGTAAATGCCTCCAAACGTCACATAAGTCAAATTGCGAAACCCACTCCTCCAATACCTTCCCAGGATATTTCTTGATAACCGAGTCCCTGAACGAGTCCGAGCAAACACAATTAAAGTCGCCTCCCACAATCAACAATCCCTGACTAAAGGTCTGAAGTGCCCTCGAAAGGTCCATCAATGAGTTCCCTACTGCTGCTGGGGGAAGATACACATTCACCAAAGCGAGCGTCAATCCATGAATGGAGCCTACCAGTATCAGAAAACGACCCTCCGGGTCAACAACTTTATCCACCAGCTGAAAGGGGCAAGCAGCGGAAAGTAGAATAGCGACCCCCCCCTTTTTTTTGTGGAATAATTAGCTAAGTATATTTGTGGAAATTTACTTTTAGCCGAGTCAAAGTGGTCTCTCTGAGAAAAATGGGTTTCTTGGAGAAATATAATCTCGGCTTTCCCTCTACATAATTGATCCATCACCCTTCTGCGCTTACAGGGATTATTTAAGCCATGGACATTCCAAGAAAGAGCTTTAACCATACCCAAATCTGAAAAGAGGCCAATTATGAGCGAATATCCATAGCAGAATCCTGATCTACACTTTCCCCAATAAGCGAATAACAGTTCTTCCCATCCCAAAACCCTGAATAAATCTTCTTCCCCTATATAAGAAAACATCTAAGAAGTTCTCGATGTACAAAGAAATCCAACCAATGCTCAGGTCAGAGGGGCTCCACCCCACCCCCCCTCCCCACGCTATCCATCCCCCTCACATTCCCATAACATCAGGAAGTAAACTCGGCAGATAAACGTCTCAATGCAGATGACACCACACGTGTCACCAAATAAGGCATTAGAAGAAAGTGTGGAAAAACAAGAGTCTCCCCAACTCCACCCCCTCCATAGATCGGATCAAGAAGAAGAGAACATTAACAGTATCCCTGAACATGCTATCATAGAACAAAACACAACCCTATACTGACTACCCCTAGTCTCCCGCCACTCCCCCACGACCCTCTGCCATCTCCCCAACAACTGCCCCCCTTCAGCAGACCCCCTAAGTCCTCTCTGCGGTCTCTATGTTCAACTAAGGGCTTAACAAACCATTCCACCCCATAACAGATTTCAAAGGTATAATATTCCCACAGATATAACAGTCCCAAACACAGACTCCCACCACACACTTAACATTCATAATATATTCAAGTAGGAGCAGTGGTATCCATCTCCTTCTGCAGATTAGAGTCTGTGTCAGAGGTAGAAGATTTCCGGGAGTGAGGCACCTTACACCTCTTTGGGAGTGACGTCTCCCACTCTCCAGTCGTGCCTCTCTGTCGCAACGGTCGCTCTCCATGCTGCATGGTATCAAGAAACTCCATTGCTTTCGACAAATCTGAAATTTTTTGAGCACAGTTATTCCATTCGAATAGCAATGCAAAGGGGAAACCCCATCTGTATGAAATCTCTCGCTGCTGTAGTGCCTGAGTTAAGGGCTTGAAGCTTCTCCTACGCTCTAGGGTATACTGCGAAAGGTCCTGATAGACTTGAAGTTCCTGACCTTTGAAGACAACTGAACGCCGACCCTGTAGACTTCTTAGTAGAGCTACTTTATCAGAGAAGAAGCAAAAGCATATTATAATCGCTCGGGGTTGCGTGCTGGAGGGTCAACGAGCCCCCAAAGACCGATGTGCCCTTTCCAATCGAACCGGTTTAGGAGCATTGGGTAGACAGAAGGCATACAGATCTTGGACTAGGGCCATCGTGTCCTCTGATCCCCCCGACTGTTCTTGAAGGCCAACTATTCGAAGGTTGTTCCGTCATTGCCGATTTTCAAGATCATCCTGTCTTTCTTTCAGTCTGAAGGACCAGAGACAAGTCCATTTGTTCCCCAATATTTAGCTCAGTCTGCGTAACCCTGTCATCCAGTGACTTTAAATCAGAGCGGATATCATTCACCGCCTTAGAGAACTCTTGACGGAATAGCTTAAGCTCCTTTAAGATTTCCAAAAAGTCCGCTTTTGTAACAGGAGACTGCAAGCTAGAGGCATTAGCTTTGGAGACGGGTAGGCTCTCCGCAGCATGAGAGGGCTGAGCATTAACAGAGTCAGGAGATCTAGCAAACTTGGAAAGGGAAGCTGCGTAAGATTTTGCAGTAGCCATAATCGCCGTACAGAACTGAGTTGGTCATCCAAAAAGATATCACACTTTATGTATCCACCATGCGATCAGGATAGGTTGTCGCTCTTCAAGGAGACTCGAAGATGTTAATCTCACCATTTAAACCTCACAAGAGTAAGAGAGCTTTCTTCAGTATTAGCCCTTAGAGAGGTGGGGTAATGACAGAAGAATAAAGGCAACTGAACTGTCGCAGCAGCGGAGTAAGGGAAGGAAGCTCTCATCCGGCCAGCTCTTGGAAAGGCAGGACGTCTTTACCCTACAATGATCTCAGAAGGGCAGCCGCAGACAGGCCAGCCGGAGCTCCTCCCGCAGCCATGCCAAATCGCTACCAGAATATTCCCCTAAGAACTAGAAGTGGAAGTGAGGAGGCAGCATCACAACATTCAGAAAAAGCTTGCAGCAGAAAAAGTGTTTTTCAAATACCCTGCAGTACCGGCAAAAGACACATGGGGGCGCTCCAGGAGAAAGAACCAGCTGTACAGCCAGAGAAGCATGCTCCGAGCAGTCCTCACCCAGCAGCCACAGACAGCAGCCTCTACCAGCAACAGCTCTCAGTCACAGGAGAGACGAGATCATCCGGGACAAGAACAGCCCGTTAAGAATTTTGACGCGCCGATTCAAATTAGGCAGAGAACAGCAGCTACCTCAGAAGAATCAGCTGGGCTCAGCAGAGTGCAGCAGCCATCTTGTTGAAACTTTTGCGTTCCAGCTATGCGTTCCAGGATCCGGCGGCCATTTTGAAGGGATTCATAGCTTCAGGCAGCACACGTCAGCAGGAGCGCTGTCCTCATCATCACCCGCTTGTGTTCCAGCACAGCTTTCCCGCCTCTACCGATAGCCCCGTCTGCGTTCCAACTCTGCTCTCACAGGTACGATCGTCATGGGGGCGAGAATAATTAAGTTTTCACTTCTGGGAGTCGGAGACACACCAAAAAAAAGGTCACTGGCTCCAAGATACTTCATCCGGAAGGGAGCCCCGTGCACGCTCACCTGCAATCCGTATTCTCCCCGCTGCAGCACCTACATTTTAGGCAGATTCACAACCGGACAGTAGAAACAGGCAAAGCAGCTGAAGCATCGCTCCCACTCCAGGTCTCACAAAAGTTTCACCTCAGCGAGCCTGCTGCAGCCCAGTGCAGGACACAGAAGACAACAGCCACACTGCATGGGGTCCCTCCAAGAACCCTGAACGGAGGAGGTCAGGAGCCTGGTGCAATCATTCATCAGGGTAGACAGTCAGACGGCAGCATGTCATGTAGAAAGTTTAGCTCTACATAATCGGATCAATTTCCAACCAAAAAACTCATGTTAGGAGCATGAAGTCCCGGCATATGAAGGGAGCAGCTGAGGAGCTCTAAGGCATTGCGGCCATGCTGGTCGGACTCATGAGCGCCCCCCCCAAAGCCAGCATTTATGATGTGGTTGGATCAAAGCCCTTGGGATGTCTGACTGCTGATATAGCTGCGCATGAAATGAGAGTCAGAAGCTGTAAAGATGTCTTACCATTGGAACATGGAACGTGCGAAGCATTAACCAAGGGAAGTTGGAGGTGGTCAAGAATGAAATGGAACGTGTACAACTTGATCTGTTGGGTGTCAGCGAACTGAAATGGACTGGCATCGGGCACTTTGCATCAGCTGATCACATGGTCTACTATGCTGGAAATGAAAGACAAAGAAGAAATGGTGTTGCATTTATAATAAAGAAGAAACTTGCAAGAACTGTAATGAAATACAATGCAGTCAGCGAACGCTTAATCTTTATTCGTCTACGAGGAATGCCTATCAACACAACTATAAGTATATGCCCCAACAACAGCTGCAGAAGAGAATGAAATTGAAGAGTTCTATTAACAAGTACAAGCTGAAATTGACAGAACATGCAAACAGGATATTCTGATAGTCATGGGTGACTGGAACGCAAAAGTTAGCAACAAAGAAGAAGGCAAAGTAGTTGGAAAATATGGACTTGGCAACAGAAATAAAGCTGGAGAAAGACTGATAGAATTTTGCAAGACCAACAATCTATTCAACTCAAACACCTTCTTCCATCAACACAAGCGGCGACTGTACACATGGACTTCACCCAATGGATTGTATAAAAATCAAATTGACTACATCCGTGGAAGTCAACGATGGAAAAGTTCTGTAACATCAACAAAGACAAAACCTGGAGCTGACTGTGGTACAGATCATCAACTACTAGTATGCAAACTCAAGCTAAAGTTGAAAAAGAGCAAACCACTCATGAATGCAGCAAAATATGACCTTGAGAATATACCACTGGAATTTAAAGACTGCCTGCAAAATTGATTTGCTGCTTTAGATGCAAATGACAGAGCTCCAGAAGAGTTATGGAATGACATCAAGAAGGTTGTGTTGAAAGAAAGCGAGAAGTCTCTACAAAAGGTGAAAAAGCAAAAATGGCCAAAATGGATGACGGAAGAAACTCTGAAAATTGCCAGAGGCTAAGGCCAGAGGAGAAAGAAAGACAATAACAGAACTCAACAGAGATTTCCAACGTGCAGCAAGACAGGACAAGGAAAAGTACTACAATGATGCATGCAAGGAAATAGAAGCAGAAACTTTTAGAAGAAGAACAAGATCGGCTTTCCTAAAGCTACGAGAGTTAAAGAAAAAATTCCAACCTCGAATTGGAATGTTACAAGATGCTCAAGGTTCTATGTTGAATGATGCTGAGAAGATCAAGAAAACGTGGAAGGAATATATAATAAAGATAAAGAGTTTTTATATGATAAAGATCAAGTGGACCGACAGCCGTTTCAACCTGTATCTTATGATCGGGAACCATTGGTGATGAAAGAAGAAGTTAAAGCAGCATTGAAAGCCTTATCAAAGAACAAAGCACCAGGCATTGATAGCATTCCCATAGAAGTATTACAGCAATCTGATGCAGCTGTTACCGTACTTACAAGGCTCTGCCAAGAAATATGGAAGACAACATCATGGCCAACTGACTGAAAAAGATCTGTGTTTATACCAATACTAAAGAAAGGTGATCCAACTGACTGTGGAAATTATCGCACAATCGCTCTGATCTCACATGCCAGCAAAATTCTACTGAAGATTATTTAAAAGAGACTACAACCATACCTGGAACAAGAACTACCTGTAGTGCAAGCAGGGCTCAGGAAAGGGCGAGGAATGAGAGACATCATTGCGGATGTGAGATGGATTCTAGAAAAGACTAAAGAATACCAAACGGATATCTATTTGTGCTTTATCAACTATAGCAAGGCTTTTGACTGTGTAAACCATGAGAAACTCTGGGCCACATTAAGAAGCATTGGTATACTAGAACACCTGATCGTACTCTTGCACAATCCGTACATTGATCAAGAAGCAACAGTTCGAACGGAACAAGGAGAAACAGAACGGTTTAAAATATGCAAAGGTGTAAGACAAGGCTGCATGCTTTCCCCCTACCTGTTTAATTTATATGCAGAACAAATCATCAGAGAAGCAGGATTGTATGACGACAACAGAGGTGTGAAGATTGGTGGAAGACTCATCAATAACACAGGTACACTAAAAAAAATTTTTTTTAAACTGCCTCTAATGTTTCGATTGATTTTTACGTTTTTTTGGTGCGCTGAATCCAAATCTGGTAACCAATTTGCTCCATCACGTACAGATTTTTTGCTACATTGGGTTAGCAGTTTGAGGTGAACGTTTCAGATTGAGTGCGATCGAGATAAACGTTTCTTGGATGAATTCTTTATACTAATTGTTTAGTAGTTATTCAAATAAGAATAAAGTAATTGTAACAAGGCAGCACATAAGAATAGAGTAATGTCAACAAAAAACACACTGTGATGGTAGCAAAATTGTCTGCTCTTAAAACAGCCACATACAAGTGCACAAACATAGAGCAAAAAATATCGAGGTTAGACACAAAGCAAAGCAAAGAAATATGCAAAAAATGTTGTAAAGGTATGTATGTAAGAATAGAAAACGCAAACCGCACCATTGCAATACATGAAGACAAACACCCGATGGTGTGAAAATAAAATTCTAATAAATGAGATCCGACACTGTGGTAATAACTAGCAAATTTTTTTATTTCAAAGTTTAGTAAAAACACGATATTTGTCAACACAGTTTAGATTTTAAAGTCATTCTTGGGTCAATCAATCTCCTGGTGGGCCCGTTTCTTCTTCCCCTGAATGCTTCTCTTGGTGCGCTGCTTGGTGTATTTTTCATCTGGGGTTTCCCGCAGCAGCAACCAGCAGAAATCAGCCATCATAGTGGTGTTCCATCTTCCTTGGTACCTTAAGAACATAAGAACATAAGATATGCCATACTGGGTCAGACCAAGGTCCATCAAGCCCAGCATTCTGTTTCCAACAGTGGCCAATCTAGGTCATACGTACCTAGCAGTTTCTTCTCTGCGTCCTTGATGTCCTGGTGAAACCTTTCACCTTGTTCTTCACTGTACGCCCCCATGTTTTCGGGAAAGTAGTTCACATGGGAGTGCAAGAAATGGACTGTCAGGCTCATGTTACAGCCTTGTTCTTTGAAGGCATTGAGCATCCTGGCAACAATATCCTTATAGTTCTCATCCCGCCTGTTCCCCAAGAATTTGAGAACAACATCCTTGAAGGAATCCCAGGCTTTTTTTTCCTTCTCAGACATCGTTTCAGCGAATGCTCCATCTGAAATGAGTTTCCTTATATCAGGGCCAACAAACACTCTTCCTTTAGCTTGCTTCAGAAAGTCGGGGGAACTTTGAGCAAAGGTACGAAAACACTCACCATCTTTTGGAAGGGACTTGATGAATGGCTTAATGAGACCCAACTTAATGTGGAGAGGTGGTAATAGAATTTTATCACGAGGTACCAAGCTCTCATGAAGAACATTTTTCTCACCGGTCTCAAATACTCCCGAATTGGCCAGTCTTTTTTCCCCCAGTGTAGGTCGCGGGCCCGGCTATCCCACAAGCAAAGGAAGCAGGGATATTTGGTGAAACCGGATTGATGCCCTAATAGCAATGGATAGAATTTTAAAGTCTCCACAAATCATCCACTTATGCTCATCATAACGAAATCTTCTGAAGAATCAGGGCCAAATTCTCGTATTTTTCTTGGAGAATAAACGAGTGAGCAATAGGAACTGAAGCGAATGTGTTGCCATTATGAAGAAGAACACCTTTGTATGCTGTCTTTTGACGAATCAATGAACAGCCGTCATTCAGCAGGATCATACTGGAGTTTAAACTTTTCCATCACTCCGTATATATCGTTGCAAAATACCAAATCTTCCTCTTTGCTGAAATACTTCAAAAATTGTGTCTCGCGGTTGCGGTACCAATAGAATGTTGTTCCTGGTGACAATAGATTTTTCTGTTTAAGCCGAGAACCTAGCAGTTGGGCAGCATCTTTTGGGAGTCTTAAATCCTGGACTAAATCATTCAATTCAGCTTGAGAGAAAAGTTCAGGTTTCGTATCTGGTTCAGTTTCAAACTCGGAAGTACTGGACTCATCGGGAAAAGCCATCTGATGAGTCTCATCATGATCAGAAACCGTCCACACAAATATGATCCAAAGATTTTGGTGGTTCAGGCACAGGTACTTCGTTGCTATGAGGCATAGGCCTAATTGCTGAGGGAAGGTTGGGGTAACTTATTACGTTCTTATTTGTAAGTTGTATCCCTTCACAATGCAAAGAGCAAAAATAGCAGTCACTGCTGTGGTCTCTTTGTTCACGCCACATCATAGGTATTCCGAAACGAAATGCTTGTTTTTTACCTTTCATCCATAAGCGTAGATCTTCCTCACATGTCTTGCACACTTTGTGAGGAGCCCACGGTTTGTCTTGATCGCCTAACTTCAAACCAAAATATAGGCGAAATATACTTTTTAAATAAATGCAGAAATGTCCTCCTCTGCCGCTTTTTCACGGTATATTCCCCACAAATAAAACAAAAACTGTCCGGAGAGTTGACGCAACCTCTGGCTCTGTGAGCCAATCACAAATTACACAGCACTGCAAAACTACAACTGTAGTGAACCACTTCGGAATAAAGCTGGATTACGACTGAGCAAACAAAAGGTAATAATGAACTTGCAAGAAAACTGAAATTTGACAGGAACGTTCATGTCGCAACCACGTGTTTGAGCGAGCGAACGAAGCGAGGCGAACAGGAAAGAACATGCGCCAGCGCGAGTACTGGATTTAGCCCCCCGCCTCCCAATTGTCCTGTTAATGTATAAAATGAATACAAAACACTCTAAAATATCATGAGGAGTGTTTCTAGTTAGTAACATTACAACCTCTATTTTGGGGCCAAGAAAATAAACTGCAGTCGGCTAAAAAGAAATTATGTGAACATTCCTTATATGGGTAAGAAATCTAATTTTGCAAGAAAACGTGACGTGATGGAACATTTTGGCTATTTTTCCTGGATTCAGCACCCCAAAATCTATAGGAATCAGTTGCAAAACTGGAGGCAGTTTTTTGGTAGTGTACCTGTGTAATCTTCGCTATGCTGATGATAATACATTACTGGCTGAAAGTGAAGATGATCTGAAACATTTGCTTCTCACAATCAAAGAACATAGTCTCAAAATGGGCATGCACCTTAATGTAAAGAAGACAAAGATCATGACAACTGGCATAATCAACAGGTTCATCATTGAAGGAGAAGAAATTAAAATTGTGAACAACTTTAACCTACTTGGATCAACTATCAATAAAGAAGCAACAAGCAGTCAAGAAATCAGACGACGCATTGCTCTTGGCAGAATGGCTATGAAAGACCTAGATAAGATCCTCAAGAGCAGAGATGTCTCTCTCCATACAAAGATTCGACTTGTTCAAGCCATGGTATTTTCAATAACATCATATGGATGTGAAAGCTTGACAGTGAAAAAGATAGACAGGAAGAAAATTGATGCCTTTGAATGATGGTGCTGGCGGCGAATACTGTGTATACCATGGACTGCCCGAAGAACAAACCAGTCGGTACTAGAGGAGATCAAACGTAAGCTTTCTTTAGAAGCTCAGATGACAAGACTTCGACTTTCATACTTTGGACACATCATGCAAAGAGAGAGATCATTAGAGAAAGACATCATGCTTAGCAAGATAGAAGGTCAGCGCAAAAGAGGAAGGCCAGCAATGAGATGGATCGATACAGTAACAGCAGCTACGGGTACCAGTCTGTCAACAATGAGCCGCCTGACTGAAGACCGAACACAATTTAGGATAGCTATCCAGAGGGTCGCCATGAGTCGACTCCGACTCGACGACACTTAATAACAACAACAACTGTACTGTAGGAATTTGACTTGTTCAGCTTTTCAAATAGGTGTTTGGATGTTCCAGGGCCCACTGTAGTATTTACAGTGACACTTTTTTTGGATGGGCTCCTTTATATGAGTTTTGGAAGTTTGTGCTGATATGGTATGGTATGGTAGGTTTGCTCTTTGTTGTAGGGTTTTGTATTAGTTCACAATATACCTGGTACTGGAGCATAATGGTTGTTGTTGTTGTTAGTGAGATGATCAGAATCAGATTTTTTTTTTTAAATATTGAGTTCTGTGGGTGAATGTCCTAGTTCTGCTCTGCACCTACTGTGGATGCAAAAAAATATATTTGAAAAAGAAAAAGCAACAACCATAACGCAGTTTATAACAACAACATAAAAATGAGTTAGAATTTAGTTTTATAAACTGTGCTGTCGGTTCTTGCTGTCTTTTAGTTCCTTGGTGTGCGAACAGGACCATACCTAGACCTGTGCAAGCGGTGCAGCCGCACAGGGTGCAAAGGCTGGGGGGGGCGGCGCATTTTGGCTGTGTGCTGTTGCCCTGCCGCCGCTGGCAGGACAGTAGCAGGCAGCCAAATTGCGCTCCCCAAGCCTTTTCGCAGCACTTTAAGCAGGTCTGGTCCCTCCCTCCTCCGACACAATCTCAGAGTACGGAGGGACAGATCTGCTTAAAGTTCCGGTGCCTTTCAGATCGGTCGCATGCCCCCTCCTCCTCCCCATACCTCTGTCCAATGCTGCCCTCTCTTTCCCTGCTGCCGGCGCCGCGTGAAAAAAAAACAGAGGGCGGCAGCAGCAGGGAAAGAACAGGCAGCATTGGACAGAGGTATGGGGAGGAGGAAGAGGGGGCATGCGCCCAATCTGATAGGCACCGCTGGACAGAGGTATGGGGGGAGAGGGGGGGCGTGTGCCCGAGCTGCAAGTTGCACAGGGTGCGATTGCAGCTCGATACGGCCCTGTGTGCAAACGTCTTGCATTTCCTCCATATAATATAATCTTCTTTTAGTTTGGTTATGTCTCTGATTGGATTTCTGAAAAAGCCCCGTCGCCCTCCAAGGTGGGGGGAGGGGCACCATTTCATTCTTCGCCTCAGGCAGCAGATTGCCTTGAGCCACCCCTGTTTGTGGGTCATTGTAATGCTGTGGTCTCTCAGTAGTCTCATGGTCATTTTGGAGGTGTTCTGAATCTAAGGGAGGGTGAATCATCGGGGTGCACTTTTGGTTTGGAGGTTTGGGCTATTTGGCCACAGGAATCAGCCGATGAAGTCCCGTAGTTATCCATTCCTTGTTAATGCCTTTTATAGGTGTTTCTCGTCTTCCATTTTAGCGTCTGTTGTGTTGCGGTGAGATTCTACTCTTCTGAATAGCATTTTATGCGGCTTTGTTTGTGGCGCTTGCGTGATTGCTACAGAAGTTCAGCATTTGGTCCATGTGTGTTGCTTTCCTGTAGAAATGCGTGGAATTTTCTGGTTTTGGTTCTCGTGACAAGAATATCCAGGAATGGGAATTTGTTGTTCTTGACCGTTTCCATTGTGAACCAGGTGTCCTTGAAGAGAGTTTATTGAATTTTTTGTTTGTTTCAGAGCTGGGACGATGGTTTGGCATATTTGTTGTTGAGTATCCTCGCCAGGGTGGTTTGACTTGAGTAGGTTTTCAAGGCTAACTAGGAATTCTGTGTTGAATCCTTTTATGAGAACTTGCTTGTCATGGGTTTTATTTGGTACAGCACAAGTTAGTACATCATTTTTCTTCTCCATTGCAATCAGTGGCATAACATTTATCTGACTGCAACCATCAGCCCAACGTTTACCTAATTTCCATTTTATCCTTACTTTACATTAAGGCGCACATTGCATTTTTACATTACTGTACATCATTTACTTCTCTCCATGTACCTGTACATTTTTGTTATATTTTAAGATTCTCTTCTTCTCTCCTCCTCCTCCCTTGCCCCCCAGATCCTGCGATGCCCTTCCTCTTTTTACTATTCCTTTCTTATGCGTGAATAATTTCCCCCTTTGCGTCATTGTCCACCCTTTGTAGCTACTCTTTGTACATTTCCCATATCCTTTGAAAGATCTCAATCCTGTGCATTTTGTATGCATTAATCTCACTCATCCTGTAAATATATGCCAATCTGCTTAATATCTTCTCAGGGATTGGTGCTCTCTCAGACCTCCATCCCTTCGCTATTTACATCCGCACTCCAATTGCCAGCATCTTCAACATACACACCAGCTCATTTTTCGAGTCCCCCCCCCCATTCATTCAGTAACACTCCAGCTGGTGTGATAGCTCCCACCCAGCCCACCATCTCCCACATAAGGTCCACAATCCACTGCCGTGTTTGCTGTAGCACAGGGCAGCTCCACCACATGTGCATGTAGTCCCCCCTCTCTCCACACCCTCTCCAACACATCAACTCTTTATATCTCCCCATCTTACACAATCGGACTGGGGTTAGATACATTTGGAACAACATCTTGTAACAATGTTCTTGGATTGCTGCCGAAGCCACAGGTATTTTTACTCCTTCATATATTTTTGCCCATCTCTGAGAATTCCATTGACCCCCCATGTCCACCTCCCAAGCCCGCATATGCGTTCCTAGATCCATGGGTCCCCTCAAAGCTTTGTAAAGCCTAGAAATTACACCTCTTGATAGCTCTCCCAGCCTATACATCTTCTCAAATTGTGTCTCTTTACTACTCAGGCAATCTTTCATTTGTTTTCCCCCCAGAAAGTGTGCCAATTGGAAGTAACCATCCCAATCACTCTTCTCTATTTGGTACACTCTCTGAAGCTCCTCAAACGGCCTTAAGGACTTACACTGAAGGACTTACACTGGCTCCCAATCAGTTCACGCATCAGATACAAAACTATCATAAACCTATTTAAGATAAATCAGCACACATCAGCCAACAGCCTGCACACCCTCATACAACCAGACACCAGCACACGTCCAAGAAGAAAACAAACACAAAACCGAGTCAGCACCCCAAGTGAATTCAAACACACATGCAAGGACACAACAGACAGAGCACTCTCCATGGCTGCTCCAACAATATGGAACAAACTCCCGAACGACTTGAGGGCAACAACAGACCTCAAAGACTTTAGAAAACAGCTGAAGACCATGCTGTTCATAGAACACTATGGACACATCACATAACCTCAGAGAACGTGTAACAGCACATGATACCTCCTAACACTGTATGTATAGAAAATGTTGTATAGCCCCAATGTATATAGCACACTTTGTACATAGCTCAAACTAATCTCGCACACAACACAACATACACTCAAGTCGAAGTCTCACCCTCACTGCATGAATAACACGCTCACTTTACCCGATTGTTTGCTGTGATACCACCTTGATTAATAAGATAAGGCGGTTTAGAAATACTGTTAAATAAATAAATAAAAATAAGTGGCCCTCCTCAGATAATACCTGTCCCATATACTATAACCCTTTCTCATGCCATTTTTGAAATATCCCAGAGTTTTCTCCCACCAAAAATCCCTCACATTGTATAATCCGCTGTGCTCTGATATTTCCTCCTGCATGTGTTAGTACCTTATGTTTCCTGTCCCAGGCTCGAAGTGTACATGTCATGTATGGATTCTTATCTACCCCTCTTCCTCTCTCTTCCCTTTTCTTCCGCATCAAATCAGTAATATAGTTTAATCTTACCATCTCTTGTTCAGTTCTACTCCATTGAGGCCCATCCTTCTCCAACCTCCACCCCAATAACACTCTCAACTGTGCCGCCTCGTAATACCTTGCAATCTCAGGTACTGCCAGACCCCCTTCCTTTTTCGCTCTATACGTTATTTTCCTTTGCACCCTAGGGGGCCTGCCTCTCCAAATAAAGGAGAAGATTCTTCTCTGAACCAAATTTAACATTGCAGTGGGGATCTCTATAGGCAAGGTCATAAATAGGAAAAGTAGTCTGGGTAATATATTCATCTTCACTATGGCAATCCTTCCCATCCAAGAAAAAATGGGTTTATCCCATCTTACTAAATCCGTTAGCACTTTCTTTATAGTTGGCTCATAATTTAACTTGTATAGCTCAGACCCCTCTGCACTAATCTGGATCATTAGGTATCTCACACTTTATTAGCCTACTTAAATGGGAATGTGTTTCGCACCATACCCTCTTCCTGTGAGTCCAACCTTAGTTTTAGCAGTTACTACCCTACCAGCTACCTCCATAGAGCTTGATAGCTTTTCCTCTTTTAATACTTCGTTAAAGACATCTCTCAGTATCGGAATAACATGCTGACAAATCTTTTTATAAAAGCTAGCTGTAAATCTGTCCAGTCCAGGCAGTTTACCCTCCTTTAAACTCCTTATGGCCTCAACTACGTCTCTAGCAATCTCTCTATTCATCCACTTCTCTTGCTCTGAGTTCAAGTGCTTCAATGTGATCTCTGCCAGGTACTGCTCTATATCCACCCCCTTTCCTTGTTCTGATTCATAAAGCTTACAATAATAATCCTGAATACTTTTTGTATTTGCTCAGTACTACTAACCCACTTTCCCTGCTCATCTTTTATTCTCAGAATCTGTTGTTGCATCCTTTTTTCCTTAAGTTTTCATGCAAGGTATCTGCCTGGTCTATTCCCTTGTACATAAAATTCATGCTTACGTTGGTTTAACTTAAAGGCCTCTTCCACTTCAGTTATGTCTCCTAATTCTTCCCGTAATTTTCTAATCCGTTGCTTCCTCTTTCTTCCACCTCTCTGTTTATGCAGTGTCTCGTCTGTTCTCAACTTTGTTAACAACTCCTGCTCTTTCTTTTCTTTGCTTCGCGTCCGTCTCACTGCCAGCACTATACATTGTCCCCTTACCACCGCCTTCAGCCCATCCCATACATTGGCTGGCCTCACTTCACCCCCCTAATTATGATACATGTTTATTTATTTATTTAAAAGTATTCATATCCCGCTTTATCCTTGAATCAAAGCAGATTTCACTGCAAACCACTCAAGTAGGGTAGTGCGGGGGTGTCGGCATGCAGTGTTGTGAAGGTAGTGTTCGTGAGTGTGTGGATAGGTAAATCTTGATTTGGGTGCTATATATATACAGGTTGAGTTATCTACATTGGGCTATATACATTTTACTAAGGACGTTTTTATGTTGTGGATGTCCTGTCTTGTGTCTCGTTTTGTGGGGTGGTTAGGTGGTTTGGTTTAGGTGGTCTTCGTTGAATTGTTAAATGAATAGGGTGGTTTTAAGTAGCTTCCAGAAATCTTTTATATCTGTTGTTGATTTTAGATTATCTGGGAGTACATTCCAGATAGCAGGGGCAGCAAGAGAGAAGGCTCGCATGGATGTGGATTTGTTCGTTCTTGTGAATAGAGTAGGTGTTGGTATGTTGTTTTTGGTACTGTTTCTGTCTGGTCTTTTGTTTGTTTTGGTTCCAATGAGTTCCTGTATTATTCCTGCTAAGATGTTGTTCTTAATTTTGAAGATGGTAAGCACTGATTTATATTTTGCCCGTGAGGAGATTGGTAGCCAGTGTAGATCTTGTAGTATTGGGATTATATGGTCTTGTATTGAAGCACTAGTAATAATGCGGGCAGCAGTGTTCTGTCCTATTTGTAGGGGGTGGGTGGTTTGTTTAAGCAGACCTTGGTGAAGTATATTACAGTAGTCCAGTAGTGGTGTAATGATGGCCTGGCATACTGTATGGAAATGTTCTCTATTGAGGAGTTGTTTTAGTCTCCGGAGTGTTGCGAGTTTGAAGAAGGCTGTTCTGGATATCTTGTTGATATGTGGTTGGAGGGTGAGTTGCTTGTCTAGAATCACTCCAAGGTATCTGACTTCGTCTTTTATTGTGATTGTTGTATTGGATATGTTGATGGTATTAGGGGGAATGGATGTGGAGTTTCTTGTGATGATAATTGCTTCAGGTTTTTTTATGTTGATGTTTAAGTTGTTGTTGATTAGCCAGGTTGTTATTTCGTGAATGCAGGTTGATATGGTGGTATATTCTGGGTAGTCCAGTTGAATAGGGGTATATGCCATGATGTCGTCAGCATATATGACGTATTGTATTTTGTGTTTGTTAAATATTTTGCATATGGGCTGAATATAGATGTTGAAGAGGAGAGCTGATAATGATGAGCCTTGGGGAACTCCTTGAGTAGTCTTGAAGGGTTCTGAGATGAGGTTCCCAGATTTTACTCTCTGCTGTCTCTCTTCAAGGTATGATTGGAACCATTTAATTGTGGTATCATATAATCCCTTATAGTGCTCTGAATACTTTTTTGCCCTTCCACCTCATCTATAAGGGCCTCATTCAGCCTCTAAAAACGCAGACCTCCTCCTTCTCCTTGTAACCTCAAGGAAGCCTCCACCGGGGCATGATCTGATCAACTTGTTGTTGTTGTTGTTAAGTGCCGTCGAGTCGGAGTCGACTCATGGCGAACCTCTGGATAGCTATCCTAAATTGTGTTCGGTCTTCAGTCAGGCGGCTCATTGTTGACAGACTGGTACCCGTAGCTGCTGTTCTTGTATTGATCCATCTCATTGCTGGCCTTCCTCTTTTACGTTGACCTTCTATCTTGATAAGCATAATGTCCTATATCTACCTCCTTGACCTGTTCTATTATCCTTCCATCCACCCATATCATGTCTAATCTGCTGTAACTTTTATGTGGATGTGAGTAGTGTGTATATTCTCTTTTATTTCCATGTATGTATCTCCAAACATCAATTGTACTCAGTTTCTATAACAACGTCCCCAACATTTTGCTTATCCTCCTAACACCATACTTATTACCCCCCTTAGTGTCAATTCCAGGATTCAGGGTTGTGTTAAAATCTCCTCCTAATATCACCGGGCTTTGCATATATGGTTCCCTCACCTCATAGAGCCTCCCGTAAAACCTGCCCTGCTGTGTATTTGGCACATATATACTCCCTACTACGATGGGCCTCCCTGCTATTTTCCCTTTCCAGAAAGTAAAACGCCCTCCCGGGTCTCTCTCCACAAGCTCTTCTTCCACACTCAACCCTTTTGCAAATAGAATTCCCACTCCCCCCCCTCTTTGGCGGTTCCCGGTTATGGGCCAAGTAAACTTTGTCATATTCTTTATTCATCAACCATCTTTCTTGCACTTTTTTAAAATGCATTTCTTGTATAAGCACAACATCCGCTCTTGCTCTGCTGTCCTCTTTTAGTAGTAGGTCCTGCCTTTTATACCAGGAGTTGAGGCCTTTCACATTAATGGTTACAATCTTACATTCATCAAGCTGCTTTTGTTTACTACCCATAGCTTCAAATCACTGTACCTCCTCTTCTTGCATACACAGGATCCAGGTTACCCCCCTTCCCATCCCTCCCCCCCCTCAGTTCCCTCCCTCCCTCCCCCCCCCCCTTCCTCCTCCTTACTACCAGATTGTAGCTTCCACTTCCTCCGTGGCATCATTTCCCCCCTCCCACTCATGCTCCTCAATTCACAGCACACTTTTCTTGTCTTAATCTCCCCCCTTTCTTATCCTTGCTCATTTTACCTTACCCCTTCTCCCCCTTCTTATCATACACTCAGTTTATCTTTGCGGCTTCTTTATCCTTGCTGTTGTCTTCTGTTCATTTTTCTTTTCTCTCACCTCTGCTTATTTACTCAGTCCCATGTCCTTTCTCTTTTGCATTACACGTTTACTTTTCCTCTCTTTATTCTCCACTTTCTGCCATCTTGTTGTCTGTCCATTCATTCCCTGGTTTTCTCATATATCCCACCTCTGGTAAACGTGTTACTCCTGCTTCCTTCATCTCTTCTGCCAACTGAGCTGCTTTTTGCGCCCGCCTTGTGATGCCATGGCTGGTAAACGCAATTCCTGCTGGGTACAACCATTTATATTTAATATTTTCATCCCTCAGCCGCATTGTAAATCCTCGTCATTCTCTGATGCGCTGTAGCGTGGCCGCAGCCAAGTCCACAAAAATTGCCACCTTATTTCCTTTCCACCCGAGGACCAGCTCCCCTCACCTTGTTAATTATTTTTTCTTTGGTTTTAACGTTCTGGAGGCATATAATAATGTCTTTTGGTGCCTCCCCTCTCCTTGGACTGAGCGTACGGTGCGCTCTGTCTATCTTCACTTTCAGTGCCTTCCCTCTGTCCTCGGGATCCTGTAGCACTGCCATACATATATCTCGTGCCGTCTGTTCACAATCTCTGTATTCTTCACTTTCCGGAACCCCCTTTATTCTTAGATTTTGCCTTCTCGCTCGGTTTTCCGAGTCTTCAAGCTTCATCTCCATCTGTTCCTTTGCACTTTCCAAGCCATTCACTACTTTATTGATGGCGCTCAAATTGCTTCTCATCTCCTCGGTTGATATTCTGTATCTGGACTTTCAGAAAGCCTTTGACAAGGTCCCTCATGAGAGCCTTTTGGCAAAACTAAAGAGTCATGGGATAGGAGGCAGTGTACTATTGTGGATCAGGAACTGGTTAAAAGATAGAAAGCAGAGGGTAGGGCTAAATGGCCAATTTTCCCAATGGAGAGAGGTGAATAGTGGTGTACCCCAGGGATCTGTGCTGGGTCTGCTGCTTTTTGACATATTCATAAATGACCTGGAAAGTGGAATAACGAGTGAGGTTATCAAATTTGCAGATGACACAAAGCTATTTAAAGTTGTTAAAACCCAAGAGGATTGTGGAAAATTGCAAGAGGATCTTGATAAATTGGAAGACTGGGCATCAAAATGGCAGATGAAATTTAATGTGGACAAGTGCAAGGTTATGCACCTAGGGAAGAACAACCCAAACTATGGTTACACGATGCAAGGTTCCACATTAGGAACCACCACCCAGGAAAAAGATTTAGGCGTCATTGTGGATACCATGTTAAAACCCTCGGCCCAGTGTGCAGCGGCGGCCAAGAGAGCAAATAGAATGCTAGGTATGATAAGGAAAGGAATGGAAAATAAAACAAAGGATATTATAATGCCTCTATATCGTTCCATGGTGAGACCGCACCTTGAATATTGTGTGCAATTCTGGTCGCCGTATCTTAAAAAGGATATAGAGTTATTAGAAAAGGTTCAGAGAAGAGCCACCAAAATGGTAAAGGGGATGGAAGGATACTCCTATGAAGAAAGGCTAAAAAGGTTAGGGCTCTTTAACCTGGAAAAGAGACAGCTGAGGGGAGATATGATAGAAGTCTATAAATTAATGAGCGGAGTGGAACGGGTAAACGTAGATCGATTGTTTACCTTATCAGAATATAGAAAGACTAGGGGACATGCAATGAAGCTACAGGGTAAACTATTTAAGACTAATAAAAGAAAATATTTTTTCACTCAACGTGTAATCAAACTCTGGAATTTGTTACCGGAGGATGTAGTAAAGGCTGTTAGTGTAGCTGGGTTTAAAAAAGGTTTGGACAAGTTCCTGGAGGAAAGATCCATAAGCCATTATTAAGAAGGGACCCAGGATATCAATGCTTGAACCAATACAAGCATTGTGGAACCTGTGTCCCTTGGGGAAACTGCTAGGTACATATGACCTAGATTGGCCACTGTTGGAAACAGAATACTGGGCTTGATGGACCTTGGTCTGACCCAGTATGGCATATCTTATGTTCTTATGTTCTCCACTCTTTTCCCCAGGTCCTGCACATCAGCGCGAAACTCCATTATGGCCGCCTCCATGTCCGCTCTGAATCCCGCCATTTCTGACTGCAGCTCACCAAACCAGGACCGCAGTTCTTCTTTGGCGATTTGTACCACGGTGCTTTTACTCTGCACCTCTTCTAAGGTACCCAGCTGCTCTTCAGATTCGGCCTCCATATTCGCTTCGTCTCCCATTTTTTCTCCTTCTTTCTGCTCCCCTCTTATCGCTGCGAATGTGTACTCTCGTATATCTGCCATTTTTTCCCTTGCTGTCGTCATTCTACCAGCCTTTGCACCCTCTCACCAAAACAATCCTCTCTGGGGTATTTGGTGCACTTCTGTAGGGGAGATTAGTTACTTCTGTGGGATTGAACGGCAGAACTCTTTTTCAGCCATCCATGCGATTCGGTGACGTCACCGGAACTGGATAGGTTTCTTATCCATTGTTGTTCATTATTGTGGTGGTCATTGCAGCTGAGGTTAAATCGCCATTTTATGCCCAGTTTATGAATAGAGAGCAACATGTTTATATAAAGATTAGGGGGCATGTAATGACACCCATTTAAGACTAATAATAGAAGATATTTTTTTACTCAATGAGTTTTCAAACTCTGAAAGTTGTTACTGAAGAATTTAGTAGTGTAGCTGGGTTTAAAAAAGGTTTGGACAGTTTCCATTTAGCGTGGGTACAATTACAGCCACGCGAAGGCGGCATGTGTTAGGTGACAGTGCTACACATTAACGGACAGGAACATGCTTCCCATTCCCCCAACGGTTAATGCTGTGTTGCAGCTAATGCGCCATGGTTTTGGCGCTATTGGCACCTTAGGTCGTAGAGCACTTTAACAAAAGGGCCCCATTGTTGCTCAAAACTCTTATTAGTTTTAAATAGTTTACCCTGTAGTTTCATTGCATGTCCCCTAGTCTTTCTATATTCTGATAACGTAAACAGTCGATCTATGTTTCAGCTTCCCTTCTCCCATTCACAGATCTCTGACTTCCATCTTCCTGCTGACCCTCAAGAGCCTAAACTCAAAGCAAAACTAAGTACAACAGTGGGGGTCCCCCTAGGGGTCCATGAGCACCACCACTGGCTCATGGGCATAGGAATGACAGGCATTGATCTAAGAGGTGAAGCAAATGAAAGGATTGTGTGTTCAGCCTGGTTAATCAATATGTTTCAAACCCAGCAAGTCTCCAGTATTAAAATGATCCGGGTACTGCTAGAATGGATTTCTGATGATGATCAGGACTGCAGCACCCTTCTTTTCTTTGCTCTACACTGGTGGCAGTGTCTATGAAAACAGCACAACTCTGAGCTCACTTGCACTGATAAGACAGGCTCTGGTGTAACTTTTCTAAACCTACTGAACTATCTTTTCTCACTCCAGGCTTCCCCAATGTCAAACCTGACCTTTTAATCCAATTTGAGCAAGAAGGATTCAGGACCACGCCCCAGGAATCTGAGGAAAGAGGAAACGTGCCCAACACTGGCAGATATGAGGCACTACATGAAACAGGTAGTGTAGTTGGATTAAAGTTAGTGATGAGCTGATGAAAACATATATTACAGGAAAGACGCCTCCTCTGGGCCAGGCAAATGGAGAGTGAGGTGTTAGAGTCACAGTCCCTGACTTCCAAGCTTTGTTGTGTGAATAATGTGCTTGTTATATTTCCTTACTATCTACTGTAACTTAATTTTCAGATCTGTCTGTTTATGCCTTTCATTCCCTCTCTCTTTCTCTCATTCTCTCTCAGCATTTTGCCACGTCTGTCCTTTCCCTTCATTTTCTTTCAGCACCTCCTGTCTCTCATCTTTTATCAGTTTTTATATTCTTCCTTGTATCTCTTACTATTTCTGACCTCTTGGTGCTGTTTCAAGATGCTAAAGCTTCCTCCCACCCAACAGCTTGTGGGTTTTGTTTTCTGTGAGCCAGACAGTGCTAGTAGCTGGAGAGAGGCAGCAGGGTGAAGGAAAGGTGGAAAGATGCCCCCTATTGGGATCAGCAGGAATAACGAGGAAGGGGAGGCATTAGCAGAATGGAGGGAAGCTGGGAGGAATAGTAGGCTGACTCCCCTCCTGCCTCCGCTGCAAGTAAGAAAAGGGAGGGAGGCAGATAGACTCTCAATGGAAGCAGCAGGAGGGAGGAAGGACCCCATTTGTAGCAGCAGCAGGGCTGGCCTATCCACGAGGCGGCCATCTAGGATGGCAGATCCCTGCGGTCGGCAGGCCATGTGCTTCAGCACACATGGTTTTGCACTCCCTCTTGTCCTGTGCTGAGCCGCGTCGCCAGCCCCTCTGCCGCTGATTCAGATGGCTGGTGTGGCTCGGTGGTAGTGGTAGGCTATGTGCTTTAATGCACATGGCCTGATGCTTCTGACCCCCACAAAATTGTTTTGGAGGGGACACAGAAGCAGCAGGCCATGTATGCCAAACCGCCAGAATCAGCGACGGTGGCACGGCTGAGCACGGAGGAGGGGGGGGGGCAGCACAGCCAGGTGTAGTGCAGTATGGCCGGGGCTTCTGCCTAGGGCAGCAGAAACCATCAGGCCGGCCCTGAGCAGCAGTTTGAAGGAAAGTGGGACTCTTGGGCATATTCTGAAGCAGTTTTCATTAGCAAGGAATTGTGGGATCCTGTTCCAATTCATCCTGCTAGAACAGTCCAGACAAGTGGGTTAAGTCCCCCTGCCAGCAGATGTTGGAGACAGAGAAAGTGCTAGAAGCTTCAACGAACAGGCTCTGTCATATAGAGATGCTCCCCTAGGTGTCACCTTCAGTATTTGTCTTCAGCAGATGATGGATGTCGGTTTCTTTACTCCTGGCAGCCTGCCATTCTAAGGGGCTAAGGATCTCAGCCGGTGGAACTCGGAGCTTAATAGGGTGGAGGTCTTCGGGGCACACATGAGGTGTGGCCCTGAAGTTTCCCACTGACTGCTCAGTCTAGGACAGTCAGGGAGCTCCTGGTCAGGAGGACCAGTTCGGCTCATCCAGAGAGGGGGAAGAAGACTTTGTCTCAAAGGTTCAGTACAAGGTAGTAAGGAGATCCTGCAACAGAGGGCAGCATCCCTTATTTTTTATTTTCTAGCTATGTTTATATGTCCCGTAGCTGGAAGGAGCCTGTCACCAGAGTTACAGCCTGACCTGCCTTTCCCTGCTTCCCTCCTCTGCAGCTGGCGGCTGAGCTGAACAGGACTCGCAGTGAGTGTTTCCGTCCCTCCTCCTGTGTCTCTGGTAGCGATTTCCAACCTCAGGCTGCTTCACTGCCATTAAGCCTAACCCACTTGAGGAGGGCTGCCAATACTTCCATGCACTGCTTCCTGCCATTTTTCGGCTTTCTGAGCGGCCGCGGCCACACTGAGCACGCTGCGGTGGCCATTTCCTTATCGTTCCTCCAGTTCAGTCCTCTACCTCTGGGTTGTCAACCTCCTCCTGCAGCTTGGAGACTGGCATGTCAGAATCCTGACATCACTGGATATAGCCTGCTGGATACTCCCATCAGCCCCAGTGTGACCAGTCTCCATGCAGCAGGAGGACTTCGTGAGCCTGGTCTGAGGCTCACTAGAGGAACAGATAAGGAATCTGTAGGATAGCGTAGATTAGTTTTCTTTAATTTAACCTGGTTTAATTTGTTTTCAAAAAGATTGGATATTTGGGTACTGTTCTTTAAAAAAAAAAAAAAAAAGGCATCTCTTTCTTGGCTGCTCCCTGCCTGTATGTTGCCTAGATCTCATTAAAGTTGCCTGGTTCGTTCACCGGGAGATCTCTCCTCCCAGACTTTACAGGGGAGAGCTCACTGGCTGACAATTCTGCCCCGCCGGTCCCGCGGAGCAAGCAAGAGTTGCGGCTGCAGTGGGCCAGCAGGAGAGCGGCGGAACGGAGTGTAATTCTGCCGGCGGCACTTTTCTGCTCATCGGGAGGTGCCGCACGGCGTGGGAACACAGCTACGGGCAGTGCAGTCCTGGCCGGTAGGCAGTAAATCGGTTACAGGCTGTTTTGGCAGCAGAGGCTAGGCCTGAAAGCAGGGCGGTGTACCAGCGATCGGTTTGGCGCCCTTTTGTTCTCCTTCGGGGCTGGCGGCAGCCATTTTGGGCGGTGCGAGAGATCTGCGTGGCTGCCGGGCTGGAGGGGAACAGGTGAGGAGTTAGATTAGGCTGCTTTGGTTTTGTTTTTTGAATGCCGTTTATGTCTGCTCTCTTGTGTTTGGGCAGGTTTCTTTTTTTTAGTTTAATTCTTTGGCTTATCTGGCGAGAGGTAAATCCCCTGGGGGAGGGGAGCTTCTACTGCGCCGGTTGGAGCCATCTCAGAACCTCGAGTATCTGGGGTGTGGTTCGACATGAAGAGAGGACAGGTGTTTTTGTCGGAAAGGAGAGCCTGAGTTCTCAGGCGTCTAATTCGCAAGTACAGGGCCACTCCGGCACAGTTGTCATGGACTTATCTTCACGTGCTGGGGACAATGGCGGCGACTCTAGAAGCGGTGCCTTGGGCCAAAGTGCATTTGCGGCCACTGCAGAGGTCACTCCTTCGCCGGTGGTCGCATCAGGAGGATTCTTTGAGCAAACGGCTCCGGTGCCCATTCAAGGTCAGGCAGTCTCTGCAGTGGTGGTTGCTTCCGAAGTTGTCGGCGGCCGGAATGCCGCTGGAGCAGCCGAAGTTGCTTCCATTGTTAATGGACGCCAACCTCGGAGGCTGGGGAGCCCACTGTGAAAGCAGGTTCGCGTAGGGGTTTTGGTCGACTCTGGAGAGCTCATGGTCAATCAATCGTCTGGAGCGCCTAGCAGTCTTCCGGGCACTGCAGGCTTTTGAGGCTTCGGTAGTGGGTCGGTCAGTCAGAGTTCTGTTCGACAACTCGGCAGCAGTCGCCTACATCAATCGCCAGGGCGGCACGGGGAGTGCAGCCATGGAGGAAGAGGCGGACTTGTTATTTGCTTGGGTTGAAAGTCGGTTAACAGCAATTTCGGCGGCGCACATCACAGGAAAGGACAATGTGAGGGCTGACTTTCTCAGCAGGGTCCGGGTAGATGCAGGAGAGTGGGAGCTGCACCTGGACATTTTTGTACAGATAGTGGGCCGCTGGGGGAGGCCAATAATGGATCTAATGGCGACCTTCTAGTCAACAAAAGCCTATCGTTTCTTCAGCAGAAGGAGGGAAAGAATGTCGGAAGGCTTAAACGCATTGTTGCATCAGTGGCCGTCCACAGGTCTTCTGTATGTCTTTCTTCCGTGGGCGCTAATCGGCCGGGTGGTTCAGTGCATCGGAGCTCATCCGGGAAGGGTGCTCCTGGTGGCACCAGACTGGCCGAGGCATCTGTGGTACGCGGACCTAGTGCGTCTTCTCGAAGGCGATCCTTGGCGGTTACCTGTGAGGGCGGATCTGTTGAGGCAAGGGCCTCTCTTCATGATTCAAGTGGATCGGTTCTCGCTTACGGTATGGCCATTGAAAGGGCCAGGTTAAAGAAAAAAGTTTTTTCGGCATCTGTCATTGCAACGATGCTTAGAGCAAGGAAACAGTCCACGTCGCTGGCGTATGTTCGTATTTGGCGTATATTTGAGGATTGGTGTTCGAGGCGGCAGATCCGGGCGGCTATGGTCTCCATTACCTCGATATTAAGCTTTCTGCAGGATGGTTTTGAGACAGGTCTGGTGGCCAGTTCTCTGTGCGTACAATTGGCAGCTCTTTCCTGTTATTGAGGGAAGGTTCAGGGTATTGCGCTCAGCGCCCATGCGGACGTATTGTGTTTTCTCAAAGCGATTTCGAGATTACGATCATCGCGTAGAGTGACGATTCCGCCTTGGGATCTCAATTTGGTGTTAGCAGCATTAACCAAACCGCCCTTTGAGCCATTGCATCAGGCTTCGGTGAAGGACTTGACATTAAAGACGGTATTTCTAGTGGCGATCTGTTCAGCGAGACGCATCTCGGAGTTGCAGGCGTTGTCTTGTAGAGAATCGTTCTTGTCCTTTTCTAGAGAAAAGGTGGTGCTGCGTCCAGTTCCGTCTTTTTTGCCAAAAGTGGTTTCTCCCTTTCACCTAAATCAGATAGTCGCTTTGCCAGTTCTGGGCTCTCTTGAGGGTGACGACCGAGAGCGCAGTTTACGTCGATTGGATGTAAAGAGGGTGTTGCGGCAGTATTTGAAGATTTCCGAACCAGTTCGCAAGTCGGACCGGTTGTTTGTGTTATTCGGAGGAGTTCGCAAGGGAGGCTTCCATTGCCAGATGGATTCGAGAGGCTATTGCTTCCGCTTATCTTCTTCGGGGTCAGTCGGTACCGGCAGGGTTGCGAGCGCATTCCACTAGAGCGCAAGAGTCTTCATGGGTGGAGCTCAGTTTAGTTCCGCCAGGGTAAATTTGTAGGGCAGCTACTTGGTCGTCTCTACATACCTTCAGCAAGCACTGCCGTCTTGATGTGGCAGCTGCAAATGATGCCTGTTTTGGGTCGGCGGTATTACGTACTGGCTGGAAGGGCCTATCCCATTGATTACTGCTCTGGTACATCCCAGAGGTAGAGGACTGAACTGGAGGAATGATAAGGAAATGATAATTACACTTACCTGGTAATTGTAGTTCCTTGAGTGACAACAGTTCAGTCCTCATTCCCACCCGGGGTTCTTTTTTGGATGGTATCAGCTCAGTAGCGCAAAGAAAAAGATTACAGGTAGGTCTGTCTTTGACCTTGTTTATTTTCACTCTTCCTTCTACCTACTTGTGTGTTTAGCAGGGAAGGGTGTAAGAAAGGTTTGCCTTAATAGTTACAGTGATGGTTCAGTTTAGGTTGCGGATGTTATTAAAGCTACTTATTTGTTGCTCTTTTGAGTCTGCTTTGTTAATAGTTCACACTGGGGCTGATGGGAGTATCCAGCAGGCTATATCCAGTGATGTCAGGATTCTGACATGCCAGTCTCCAAGCTGCAGGAGGAGGTTGACAACCCAGAGGTAGAGGACTGAACTGTCGTCACTCAAGGAACTACAATTACCAGGTAAGTGTAATTATCATTTTGAGTCTGCCCTGTTTTCCCCAGCATGCCTGTCTCTGGCACACTGGTCACAGCGGATTCGCTGCAATGCCATCCTAGGTAAACAGGTGCCTCACCTGCAGTAAGAAGCGCCGCATCCTCTCAGACCGGCTATGTGCCATGTATCTAGCTCATTCAGGGGAGTCTTCCCTCAAAGGACAAAACGTTTCATTACTGCTGCATGAGGAGGAGCTGTCAGGGTCCCTCAATTTACATCAAGATACATCAGCTCCCTCCTCAGCTACCGGGACCTTATTCCACGCTCTCCCTCGGAGGATGCCCCTCTTCCTCCTCTTTTGCTCCCACAGTAGCCGCAGCAGCCCAGTGCAGGCAGCATGGATCAAGATTCGACCCAATTTATGTCTCTCTTCAGGCAAGCTTGGGACCTTTGGGCATCCACATCAGCTCTCCTCAAAATGGGCCCCTATTCCTCCAGGCCAGTGGCAACAGCAGCACCTAGGGCACAAAAGTGCGCTCTGACCAAGTCCATCTCAGAAGAGCTCAAGCAACCTGTGAAAGAGATCTCCTGCGCTTCACCGGACGGCACAATGGAACAGGATCATCTCTCCATAGAGGATAGCCCTCTGTCTTCAGATTGGGAAGACGGGGAGTGGTCTCCTTCCGATGACCAAGCAAAGGATCAGGAAGAGGCTCAGGATGTCAGTTTGTTCCGTAAGGAGGAACTTTTGGCATTGATTACTCAGGTGGTGGACTCATTGTGCCTCTCAGAATCTCAAGTAAAGGAAACGATGCAAACTGCTTCTCAGGCAGATCCTATCCTACGAGGTATTAGGAAACCTTCAAAGGCATCCCCGTTTCCTCAAGAGCTTCAGCAGATGGTCACTATTGAGTGGAGCTCGACCAAAGTGTCCCTTCGTACTGTGCGATGTTTGGGACAGCTATATCTCTGGTTGCCTGAGGACTGTGATAACTGGCTCACAAATCCAGCAGTCAATGTCGTAGTGACGGCGGTCACTAAGCATACTACGATCCCCGTCGAGGGTGGTGCAGCTCTGCGGGATCCGCAGGACTGAAAGGTGGAAGGGCTGCTCAAAACCGCCTTTTCCTCTTCCTCCTTCACACTTCAAACCTCTGTGTGTGGCGGTCTAGCAGCGCAGGCACTCCTTAGATGGATTCAATTGCTGCTGGAGGACCCAGCTTCCACATGTCTGGAGTTGGTGTGGCATTCTTGGCAGATGCCCTCTATGATCTGCTCCGCCTCATGGTGCGATCCTTGACAGCCGTCACAGTAGCTCGCCACTGGCTCTGGCTTCGACACTGGTCTGCAGATTCTGCGTCGAAAGCATGGCTCGCTAAGATTCCTTTCAAGGGCAAGCTCCTGTTTGGCAAAGACTTGGAAAAGCTGGTCAAACCCCAGCGCTTACCAGAGGATAGAACAAAGACGGCTAATTGCCATTCAGGTCGGAGTTCACCTCTTTTTCCTCCTCCCGGGTGTGTTTCAGAGAATCTTGGTGTTACCGACCAGGTCGGTATTCGGTGCCTCCATCCTCCAGGACCGTCCCTAGGTCGCAGCCTTTTCAAGTGGTGCGCCGGACGAAGGATCCTTCTCTGCACCCTCGAAGTTTGCGGGCCCTAGCTGCTCCTCCCGCTGATGCTCCTCTGGTCCATTCTGGGATGCCCAGTAAGAAACGTGGAATGCAACGAAAAGACGTGAAGTAAAAAACTTGACATCTAAACTCAGTGCTTTCCTATAGTGCCACAGTGTTAATCGTGAGAATTACACAGAAAAAAAACACTGTTGAACTGTATAGAGGCGGCTCCGCCGCTCACGAAGTTGAAAGTCAAAAAAGGAAGAGCAATTTACAATAGTAGAAACATACAACATACAGGAGCCCAGCGCGCAGACGCCGGCGTTTTTTGACTTTCAACTTCGTAAGCGGCGGAACCGCCTCTATACAGTTCAACAGTGTTTTTTTTTCTGTGTAATTCTCACGATTAACACTGTGGCACTATAGGAAAGCACTGAGTTTAGATGTCAATTATTATACAGGCTCTCCTATTATTTTAAAGGAAGAGCAATTTACAATAGTAGAAACATACAACATACAACCATCATTTGCCCCTGAGGAAGGCTTTTACGAAACACGGCCAGTGTCGGGCCGGTGGCTGGAGTGGAATAAAGAAATAAAAAGTTTTTTACTTCACGTCTTTTCGTTGCATTCCACGTTTCATACTGGGTTCTTGGTGCACGTGGAATCGTGCTTTTTCTGTTGGGCCACTCTGGGATGCCTCCAGCGGGGGGCAATCTGGCCCTATTTGCCTGCAAATGGGAAAAGATCACCTCCGATCAATAGGACCTCAGTATTGTCTACTGCGGCTATGTTCTAGAATGCGCCGGTCCTATACAAGATACCTTCGCAGTTTCCCCTTGCGATTGGGGTGCAATGCGGGAAGCCATACAGTCCACTCTCTGCAGCCTGTTGGACCTTCGGGCCATTTGTCCAATGCCTCTACCAGAGACCACTACTGGCCACTACTCCATCTACTTTGTCGTTCTGAAGAAAGATGGTTCCTTTTGACCCATTCTGGACCTCAAGGCTGTTAATTGCTCACGCAGGGTTCCACACTTTCATATGGCGACTCTTCATTCAGTGACTCAAGCGGTGCGAAAAGAGGAGTTCTTGGCATTCCTCGATCTCACGGAGGCTTACTTTCATATTCCCATCTGCAAGGATCAACAGCACTTTCTGCATTTCATGGTGCTAGGATGCGACTTTCAGTTCTGCGCCTTGACGTTTGATTTTGCAACGGCTTCACGTACCTTCTCCAAGGTCATGGTGGTAGTAGTGGCATCCCTGTGGAAGCAGGGTATCTGCATACATCTGTACCTGGATGACTGGCTTATCAGGGCAAAATCATATTCAGAGGCTCTAGCAGCCATCTCCCAAAATGTGAGTTTCCTGGAGCATCTAGGTTGGTTAGTCAATCACGCCAAGAGCTGTTGCAGTCCTTCCCAGTCCCTGGAGCTCCTGGGGACCCGCTTTAACCCCACCTCGGGCAGGTCATCCTCTTGGAGGACCAGCTGCAGAGACTCACAGTTTCACACCCGGGGCTGAGCCTGAAGGCGAAACACTTGGAGTTGGCCTATCTTCAAGTTTTAGGGGCCATGGCGGCAATGATCGATGCCGTCCCTTGGGCACGGGCCCACATGCGACCCCTGCAATGGCCCTTCTATCTCACTGGTCTCCAGCAATGCAGAACTACAATGTGCATCTTCCTCTTCTCAGAACGGTCTGCTCCAGTATCATCTGGTGACTTTGCCCTCACAACCTCTGATGGGGGGTTCTGCTCGAGGTACCACAGTGGATCCTGGTAACAAAAGAACACAGAAAGTATTCTGCAGTCCTTTACTGACTTCTAATTTTTATAATACCCAATGAATGGTATTTAAAGCGGCAAGAGAGGTCTCAGAGAAACCGGGAAGCCAGTGACTAACTCAAGTATAGTCAGATGACGTATTGCCCTTCACACATCAATGACCCTCCATAAATAGCCACTATACAGTGGCTTTACAGTGGATTTATAGGCTGCACACAGTAGCCCCTGATGGGTTAAATGCACGAATAGAGTGGGAAGCCTGTTTCTGACCCCATTATGGCTCCTAATGATCCGTCAACAGGATTTTATTTAAACTTGCCCGCATGCGCGGCGTTCAACAGCCATTACATAGAGTGAAGACATTAGCTTCTGGAGAGTAGTACTGATCACGACATGGGTAACTGTTGAAACATTTCTTTGTTTGCTTTAAAATTCCTCAGTTATAATATCTTGAGTTTTTCATGAAATATCGTTAATTGAAAGTATGCATCTAACAGACGTCTTTCTCTTCAGTGCTTACGAATTTCCCCTGAGGAAACCATAAAGGTGAAACGCATCATTTCAGCGCGCTTCATGGCGTCGGGAAAGAAAAGCCAGAAGCCGAGCACCTCTAAGCTAAGCGTTAATTTTCTATTATAAGCATTTACCTCTACATTTGAAATATAAAATAATGACTGTATAGTGGCTATTTATGGAGGGCCATTGATGTGTGAAGGGCAATACGTCATCTGACTATACTTGAGTTAGTCACTGGCTGCCCGGTTTCTCTGAGACCTCTCTTGCCGCTTTAAATACCATTCATTGGGTATTATAAAAATTAGAAGTCAGTAAAGGACTGCAGAATACTTTCTGGTTACAGTACAGAGTATTGACATAGTTTTACATTGTTGCTCTGGAACAAGAGACCGCGATCCATTTTGTGTACCACAAAAGAACACAGCCTCTCAGGCTGGGGGATGCATTGTGGCAATCAGACGGCCCAGGACTCCTGGTCATGGCAGGAAGTCCTCTGGATGATCAACCGGCTCGAGGCACGAGCAGTCCACCTTGCTCTGTAGGCCTTTCTCCCGCTACTCTGTCATCGCTCAGTCGATGTCATCTGCGACAATGCCACCATGGTGGCCGATCTCAACCAACAGGTTGGCTTGAAAGTCCCGTGGGTCACCAGGAAGATGGCACTTCTCATTCCTTGGGCCAAGCGGCACCTGCAATCTCTCTCAGCCAAACACATTGCTGGGGTAAACAATGTTCAAGCCGACTTTCTCAGTCAGCATACCCTGGATCCCAGCGAGTGGGAACTCCATCCAGTGGCCTTCCATCATATCATGAGTCTCTGGGGCCAACCCAGGTTCTACCTCATGGCCACTGCTGCAAATGCCAAAGTCCCTGACTTCTTCAGTCGCTGCACAGAATTCAGCTCTCAGGGGATAGAAGCCCTGGCCCAGCATTGGCCAGTGATCTTGTTGCTATATCTGTTTCTAGCGTGGCCACTGATTGGGAGCTGTCTCCATCACATTGAGTCTCGCCCCGGTCTGGTGGTCCTGGTAGGACCCAACTGGCCCAGGCACCCGTGGTATGCAGACCTTGTTCAGTTGCAAGTGTCTTCTCCCCTACTGCTGGGCTCTCGCTGCAGTCTCCTGGGGGAGGGTCCAGTCCTAATGGACAACCCGGCTCCTTACTCGCTTACGGCTTGGCTCTCAAGAGGCAGAGTCTAATCCGTAAAGGCTATTCACTTAAGGTGTTTCAGACTCTGCTTAAAGCACTTGCCCATCCACATCGTTGACTCACGCTTACATATGGCACTTGTTTGAGTCGTGCAGATTCCAAAAATCTTAGTGTTTCTAAAGGACAGCTTAATAATGGTCTCGCTCTCAGTTCTCTCCGAGTACAAGTAGCAGCCCTAACCTGCTTCAGTGGCCCTATTGCAGGGCATTCACTTGCATCTCACGCAGACATCAGTCATTTCCGGCATGGGGTCCGCATACTGCAGTCTCCACTACGCCCACTTGACCTTTCCCTCATGCTCCAGAGCCTTATGAAGACTCCTTTTGAGCCTCTCTGGCATGTCACTCTCAGAGATCTCTCCTTAAAGACAGTCTTCCTAGTCGCTATCACATCAGCCAGGTATGTGTCGGAACTACAGGCGCTCTCCTGTAAAGAGCCCTTTCTCTTATTCACTTCTGAAGGGGTGTCGCTTCATGTCGTGCCCACCTTCTTATCCAAGGTGGGCCTTTTCATGTGAATCCGACCATTTACTTACCCTCCTTTCCGAAGGAACGGGGCTCCATATCTCTGGACAATTTTCAGGCAGTCGATGTCTGGAGAGTTCTACATTGCTACCTTAAGGTCACGGCTTCCTTTCAGTATTATTTGCTGGACCACGTAAAGGCCTTGTGGCATCCAAGGCTACTATTGCACACTGGATGAAGCACGCCATCGATTCCGCTTCCATCCTGCATAACAAGCCCATCCCCGTAGGGCTTCATGTGCATTCCATGTGAGCGCAGGCAGCATCTTGGGAGGAATGCTCGCAAAGTCTCGCCCATTGACATTTGTTGGGCAGCCACCTGGTCCTCTCTATCCACCTTCACGCGTCGCTACTGCCTCGACCTCCAGACTCAGGCCGCGGTGCATTTTGAGGCCAGTGTGGTAACAACGGCTGTATCTTCCCGCCCAGCGGGTGTGTAACTTGGGTACTTCCCACTTGTCTGGACTGGTCTAGCAGGTTGAATTGGAAGGAGAAATTTCACTTACTGTTTATTTCCTTTCCTGGATTCCTGCTAAACCAGTCCAGGACTCACCCCTCAATGCATTCTCAGCAACATCCTTGGGTCGTCATTCGTTTAATACAGCTTTCAGGAAGGACAGGCTGTGATCTCAGTTTCAGGCTCAGAAGTCAGTTTAGCCTGCCTCCTCTTTGTACTTAGTTGCACTTGTTGGTACTCACCGTTCCAGGTTCTCCTGGGGAGTTTTAATGCGTTTTGGTTGACATGGGGCTTCCTCTGTTTTTACATAAGTATACTAAGGGTGACACCTAGGGGAGTCTCTCTATATGCCAGAGCCTGTTTGTTGAAGTTTCTGCACTTTCTCTGTCTCCAACATCTGCTGGCAGGGGAACTTAACCCACTTGTTTGGACTGGTCTAGCAGGATTCAAGGAAAGGAAATTAAACGGTAAGTGAAATTTCTCCTTCGTGTTCCCTACCTTGATGCCATTTCATTGCTACGGAAGATACTGTACATAAAGCTTTCCACCAGGATACTTTAATTTTCAGAACTCACAGGATTTCCATCATGTCACTTTTATCCAAGTGTTGCTTTTCTGAAGTCTTAATTTCCCCTATTATCGCTGAAGTTGCTTTTCCATTTTTCTATCAGGCAGAAGAGACTACTATAATGATTCCACAGTAGAGAGCCTGAAAATAGAAGAGGTTCATCTCAGGGACCAGCTGGAGAGAGGAGAGGAGAATACTGATACCAAGAGGGGCAAGCCAAGAATTCCTTTATAATACAATTCTTGCTTTGTACAGTGGAATATTTCTAAACTTGCGCATAGAGGGTGAACGTTAGGGCGTATCAACAGAAAGGTGTCAGTAAAGACAAAAGTAACCCAAATGCCCTTAAGTACAGAGCAGAGATTCCAAATTACCCCTGCCTACAGATAACCAGATTAATATGAATAAAATACAACTTCTAAAATGCTAGAAGTCTAAAAAATAAGATGGGAGAGTTAGAATATATAGCACTAAATGAGAAATTAGATATGATTGGTATCTCAGAGACCTGGTGGAAGGAGGACAACCAGTGGGGCACTGATACCTGGGTACAAATTATATCACAAAGATAGAGTAGATCAAATTGGTGGAGGGGTTGCACTCTAGATTAGAGAGGGCATTGAGTCACAAAGGATTAAAATTTTGCAGGAAACAAAATAATTGTAGAATCTCTATGGATTGAAATTCCATGTAAAAAGAGGAAGGCAATGGCAGTGGGGGTCTTCTACCGACCGCTGGCCATAATGAACAAATGGATGATGACATGCTCAAAGACATCAGGGAAGCTAATAAAAATTACAATACAGTAATAATTATGGGTGATTTCAATTACCCTGGTATTGGCTGGGTCAGTGTCACGGCAGGACATGCTAGGGAGATAAAGTTTTTTATGTTCTTATGGAGGATAGCCAATGTAACGCCAGTTTTTGAAAAGAGTTCCAGGGGTGATCCTGGAAACTACAGACTGGAGAGCCTGACATCAGTAGCTGGCAAAATGGTAGAAACCATTATAATGAACAAAATTACTGAGCATGTAGATAGTCACGGTTTAATGGGAGAAAACCAACATGGCTTTAGACAAGGAAAGTCTTGTTTTACTAATTTGTTATGTTTTTTTGAAGGTGTGAATAAACAGGTAGATAAAGGTGAGCCGGTTGATATAGTGTATCTGTATTTTCAGAAAGCCTTTGACGAGGTCCCTCATGAGAGACTCTTGGTGATGTTAAAAAGTCATGGGATAGGAGGTAGTGTACTATTGTGGATCAGTAACTGCTAAAAGATAGAAAGCAGAGTATAGAGCAGAATGGGCAATTTTCTTAATGGAGAAAGGTGAATAGGGATCTGTGCTGGGTCTGCTGCTTTTTGACATATTCGTAAATGACCTGGAAATGGGAATAACAAATGAGGTAGTCAAATTTGCAGAAGACCCAAATTTATTCAAAGTTGTTAAAACCCAAGAAGATTGTGAAAAATTGCAAGAGGACCTTGATAAATTGGAAAACTGGACGTTCAAATGGCAGATGAAATTTAATGTGGACAAGTGCAAAGTTAAGCACCTAGGAAAGAACAACCCAAATTAAGGTTACATGATTTATTTATTTATTTTAAGTCTTTTCTATACCGCACTATTTAAAATCAGATCGGTTTACAGTCAACAACAAATCTGTACATTGCAGGCAGAGCTTGAACTGTACTTACAATTAACAGGTTTCATAACTTGGACTAACCGGGGTAACTATGTACAGGCTGCAGGTCATTTTGTCAGCTTGGTTAAATATCCATATATAATCCAGGCAGTTGAGTTGTAGATGACTGGCGGCGACGAGAGCTGCTTGGCAGCTCCACATTAGGAACCACCACCCGGGAAAAAGATTTAGGTGTCATCGTGGATAACACATTGAAACTCTTCACTCAGTGTGCAGCAGCAGCCAAGAAGGCAAATAGGATGCTAGGAATCATAAGGAAAGGTATGGAGAATAAAACAAAGAATATTATAATGTTTCTGTGTTGTTCCATGGTGTGACTAAACTGTTCATGTAATTGGGTTTAAAAAAGGTTTGGACAAGTTGCTGAAAGAAAGGTCCATAAACCATTATTAAAGAGGACCCAGGTAATCCACTGTTTGCCCCAATACAGGCATTATGGAACATAAGAACAAAAGATATGCCATACTGGGTCAGACCAAGGTCCATCAAGCCCTGTTTCCAACAGTGGTCCATCTAGGTCATACTTACCTAGCAGTTTCCCCAAAAGACAGAGGTTCCACAATGCTTGTATTGGGTCAAGCATTGATATCCTGGGTTCTTTCTTAATAATGGTTTATGGACCGTTCCTCTAGGAACTTGTCCAAACCATTTTTAAACCCGGCTACACTAACAGCTTTTACTACATCCTCTGGTAACAAATTCCAGAGTTTGATTGCACGTTGAGTGAAAAAATATTTTCTTTTATTAGTCTTAAATAGTTTGCTCTGTAGTTTCATTGCATGTCCCCTAGTCTTTCTATATTCTGATAACGTAAACAATTGATCTACGTTTACCCGTTCCACTCCGTTCATTACTTTATAGACTTCTGTCATATCTCCCCTCAGCTGTCTCTTTTCCAGGTTAAAGAGCCCTAACCTTTTTAGCCTTTCTTCATAGGGGTATCCTTCCATCCCCTTTACCATTTTGGTGGCTCTTCTCTGAACCTTTTCTAATAACGCTATATCCTTTTTAAGATACGGCGACCAGAATTGCACACAATATTCAAGGTGTGGTCTCAGCATGGAACGATATAGAGGCATTATAATATCCTTTGTTTTAATTTTCCTTCCTTTCTTTATGATACCTTGCATTTTATTTGCTCGCTTGGCCGCCGCTGAATACTGGGCGGAGGGTTTTAACATGGTATCCACAATGACGCCTAAATCTTTTTCCTGGGTGGTGGATCCTAATGTGGAACCTTGCATCGTGTAACCATAGTTTGGGTTGTTCTTCCCTAGGTGCATAACTTTGCAGTTGTCCACATTAAATTTCATCTGCCATTTTGATGCCCAGTCTTCCAATTTATCAAGATCCTCTTGCAATTTTCCACAATCCTCTTGGGTTTTAACAACTTTAAATTGTTTTGTGTCATCTGAAAATTTGATAACTTCACTCGTTATTCCCTTTTCCAGCTCATTTATGAATATGTCAAAAAGCAGCGGACCCAGCACAGATCCCTTTCTCCATTGGAACCTCTATGTCTTTTTGGGAAACTGCTAGGTACTTGTGACCTGGATTGGCCACTTTTGGAAACAGGATACTGGGCTTGATGGACCTTGGACTGACCCAGTATGGCATTTCTTATGTTCTTATGAATGTAACTAGTCCATCTGTTGCAGAGTCATTTGCACATTCTCAGTGGACTTAAGTGGCTGTAATTAGTGACCCTACTTTCATTTATATCCAATAGGTGATGGATCCAGACGTAACAGTCAGAGAATGGGAATGTTTAATGGGCAGCAGCGGAAGAAATGGAAACAGAGAGATCCCTCCAGAACAGATCCTTCAGCTGACTGTGAAAGAGGCTTTATTAGAGTAACAGCACCAAGAGGGAAAGAAAAAGCTCAAAAAAGAGAGAGACCCAGCACATATACTGAACAAGAGGATAATTTCTACCATTACCCAAATTTTGAACAAAGTAAGAGACTTAATGAAGGAGTGAGACCATTTAATTGTACTGCATGTAAGGAAAGATGTACTGAAAAGTCAAACCTGACAGCAGAAAAACAGTGTCGTAGACAAGACAAGCCATACCAGTGTACAGAAGGTGAAAAATATTTTACACACAGGTCACAGCTTTCAGTTTATCAGAAATTTCTCAAAAAACAGAAGCCATTTGAGTTTTTGATGTGTGATAAAAGTTTCAATCAAAAAGTTAACCTAAGAACTCCTGAAAGAAAACACACTGGAGACAAATACTTTAAATGTTCTCAATGTGGTAAATATTTTAAATCAAAATATAACCTAAAAATTCATGAAAGAATACACTCTGGAGAGAAACAATATAACTGTTCTGCATGTGATAAATGCTTTCTATCAAAATCAGATCAGAGAAGGCATGAAAAAATTCATAGTGGGCTGAAACCATTTAAATGTTCTGAATGTGATAAAAGCTTCAATCAAAAAAGGTATCTGCAAAGTCATGAAAAAATACACACTGGAGAAAAACCATATAAGTGTTCTGCATGTGATAAGAGCTTCAGTCAAAAAGGTAGTCTACAACATCATGAAAGAATACACACTGGAGAAAAAACATTTAAATGTTCTGAATGTTATAAAAGCTTCAATCAAAAATGTTTTCTTCAAAGTCATGAAAGAATACACACTGGAGAAAAACCATTTAAGTGTACTGAATGTGATAAGAGCTTCAATCAAAAAGGTAGTCTACAAAGTCATGAAAGAATACACACTGGAGAAAAACCATTTAAGTGTTCTGCATGTGATAAGAGATTCACTCAAAAACGTAGTCTACAAAGTCATGAAAAAATACACACTGGAGAAAAACCATTTAAGTGTACTGAATGTGATAAGAGCTTCAATCTAAAAAAGGAATTAATGAAAGAATACACACTGGAAAACCATTTAAGTGTTCTGAATGTTATAAATGATTTCTATCAAAATCAGATCAGCGAACGCATGAAAAATTTCATAGTGGGCTGAAACCATTTAAATGTTCTGAATGTTATAAAAGCTTCAATCAAAAAAGATATCTACAAAACAATGAAAGAATACACACTGGGGAAAAACCATTTGAGTGTTCTGAATGTGATAAGAGCTTCAATCAAAAAGGTAGTCTACAAAGTCATGAAAGAATACACACTGGAGAAAAACCATTTAAGTGTACTGAATGTGATAAGAGCTTCAATCAAAAAGGTAGTCTACAAAGTCATGAAAGAATACACACTGGAGAAAAACCATTTAAGTGTACTGAATGTGATAAGAGCTTCAATCAAAAAGGTAGTCTACAAAGTCATGAAAGAATACACACTGGAGAAAAACCATTTAAGTGTTCTGCATGTGATAAGAGATTCACTCAAAAACGTAGTCTACAAAGTCATGAAAAAATACACACTGGAGAAAAACCATTTAAGTGTACTGAATGTGATAAGAGCTTCAATCTAAAAAAGGAATTAATGAAAGAATACACACTGGAGAAAAACCATTTAAGTGTTCTGAATGTGATAAATGCTTTATATCAAAATTAAATCAGAGAAGGCATGAAAAAATTCATACTGTACTGAAACCATTTATATTTTCTGACTTATAAAAACTTCAATCAAAAAAGTAGTCTACAAATGCATGAGAAAATGCACACTGGGGAGAAACAATTTAAATGTTCTGACTGACAAAAAAGCTTCAAGCGAAAAGGTAATCTAAAATTGCATGAAAAATACATACTGGAAAAAAATTACCCATGCCCGTTACATCTTATGAAATCCAGAAAGAAGCTTTCTTTGGCACGATGCAAATACTTGGCCAAGCATTAGCAGTACATTTAAGAGATTGAGATCACACTCCACACATCCTGGCTGAGAAGTGAGATTCATGACTGATGGTATGTGCAGAACTAACCCATTTGGAGAAACTGCTCTAAGAAAAAAATATTTAAATGTTCACAATGTGATGAAAGGTTTGCTAACAAAGCTAACCTAAGAATTCATAAATGAATACACACTGGAGAAAAGACATCTAAATGTTCTCAATGTGTTAAAAGCTTTACTTATAAAACTGGCCTAAAAATTCATGAAAGAGTGCACTCTGGAGAGAAATGAGTTGTGATCTGAATGTGATAATTTTTTTATATATGAAAATCAGACCAAAGAAAGTGTGAAATAATTCATTGTGGACTGGGACAAGTTAAATACTCTGATTGTGATAAAAGTTTCAGTCAAAAAAGTAATCTGCAAATGCATGAAAGAATACCCACTGGAGATCTTACTCCACACACCTTGTCTTAGAAGTGAGGTTCATGACTGTCATGGTATGCGCAAAACTAATAATTAACAATGCAAATAACCTGTGAATATTGTTTCCTGAAATGATTTTTTTTCTAATTTTTCTTTCACCCCAATGATGACGCCAAATACAATTTCAAGAAAATAAATTGAAAAACCTTATAAAAAAGAAGGGGATATGACATCAGTTCTGAGCCTTAAAATTAGGACCCTTTGTTTGGTTCTAGGTCACTCATCCTCATAGGTCATAAAAACCCCTTCACTATAACTTGTATGCTTTCAATAAAATCAAATATCATCAATGCATCAAACAATTTTAAAACTTATCTTCACAGCTGAACTAGTAGCGGTAAACTCAACATGGCACATTGCGCAAGGAAGCCGCTTCAGGAGTGTAACCAAAAGATTTAAAAAAATATAGAAAAGCTGTCATCATCCTTTCTTAATACTAAAAAAAGTACGTGTAGAAAGACCTTTGAAAATTAATATTAAACATCAAAAGTCTACTCCTACAGGCCGATATCAAGTATACCACTGCTTGCCAAAATAATCTAAAAAGTTGTACTACATCAAATTCGACACCACATTGATACCGAAGCACCACTGGACCCAGCCCAACATGGATTCAGGGAAGCACATGGTGTCAAAACCCTCCTCGCCACCCTCTTCAAAACCTTAATCTCAGGAATCAGCAATGTCCGTCAGGGCTTTGCCCTCATCTTTTTGGATATCGCAGCAGCCTTCGACTCTGTGAGCCATGAGATACTCATAGAACGGCTCGAGGAAAAGGGTCTATGAGGCACTGCCTTAAATTGGTGCAAATCCTACCTGTCCAACAGATGGCAACATGTGAGGACTGACACCACAACCTCAGAACCATTCCTACAAAAACAGGGTGTGCCCCAGGGATCATCACTATCGGCATTAATGTTTAATATTTACATGCAGCCTTTCTGTGATTTGATCTGCTCGTTCAATGTCCACTGTCCAGCTTACGCAGATGATATCCTTCTATACATGCCATTTTCAACTGACCACCAAGACTTCTCCCCGCTAACAAGATGTTTCAATGCAGTTGTGAACTGACTGCACACACAAAATCTTTGGATCAACCACAACAAGACAGAGGTTCTCTTCATCACGAGGAACCAAGAATTCACCCCCGCCCCCAGCCTCACTAAAAGTCAAGAATGCAGAATTGATAACCAAATCCACAATTCGATACCTTGGTATCACATTGGACCAAAGGCTGGACATGAAAACGCACATAAAAAACACCGTAAAAACAGAGTAGTTACTCACCTGTAACAGGTGTTCTCCAGGAGAAGCAGGAATCAGTCCTCACATATGGGTGACGTCGACGGAGCCCCCATTTGGAGCATTTCCCCAGCTTTCAAAGAAAGCCTTTGGGAATGCAGGCACGCATGCGCGGTCCCCTTCCCGCCCAAAGGTGCCATCTTGCTCAGTCAGATGACATAGCTAAAAGACAGCACGAAAAATATAATGAACTATATACAACTGCAACTCCAAGGGGAGGAGGGAGGGTCATGAGGACTGATTCCTGCTGCTCCTGGAGAACACTCATTACAGGTGAGTAACTACTCTTTCTCCAGGACCAAGCAGGAAGTCAGTCCTCACATATGGGTGACTCCCTAGCTCTGGGCTACCAGGAACCCAGGCTGAAAAATAGAGCTCCCTCTAGAGCCTCAGCCACAGTGAGAGAATCTTCTCTGAGACCACACCTGAACGGTAGCCCAACACCAGTGCCGGAGGGTAGGAGTTGCCTAAACCTCGAAGAGATTACGGAGTACCACTTGCCCGAAAGCACTGTCCCTACGGGACTCCCTCTCGAGGCAGTAGTGGTCCGCAAAGGTCTGGCTTGAAGACCAAGTAGTGGCCCGGCAGATGTCTGCCTACGGAACAGAGCGGAAGTGAGCTACTGATGCGGCCTTCGCTCTAACTCGGTGGGCCGTGATTCGACCCTCCAGGGAGAGGCCGGCTGCTCTGTATGCTCAGGCGATACAGTCTGCCACCCAGATGGACAACGTATGCTTAGTGACAGGCAACCCCAATTTATTAGGGTCAAAGGAAATGAAGAGCTAAGAAGCCCTTCTATGCCCCTGCATACATTCTAGGTAAAAGGACAACGCCCTTCTACAATCCAGGGTATGCAAGACAGTTTCTGCCCTACTGGCGTGCGGCCTGGGAAAAAACATCGGAAGTACCACCTCCTGGTTGAGGTGGAAGGAGGACACTACCTTTGGAAGGAATTTAGGATGAGTCCTCAAGATTACCCTGTTCTTATAGAACCTGGTATATGGCCTATCCGAGACCAGGGCCTGAAGCTCACTCACACGCCTAGTTGAGGTGAGTGCCACGAGAAACAACACTTTCCAGGATAGGAAACGTAAGTGGCAGGTAGCCATCGGCTCAAAAGGTGGGCGAGTCAGTTGCTGCAAGACCACATTGAGATCCCACTCAGTGGCCGGTGGACGAATAGGAGGCTTGAGCAGAAGCAGGCCTCTGAGGAAGCGAGACACCAGAGGGTGGCCCGAAAGGGATTGTCCATCCACCGACGAGTGGTGAGCTGAGAGGGCACTGAGGTGGACCCGGACAGAGTTGGACTGAAGTCCCAGGTTGGGCAGGTGCAGCAGGTATTGCAGTACCACCGAGACTGAGCAGGAGAAGGGATCCTCCTGTTGAGAACACCAAGTGAAAAACCGACGCCACTTCAGAGCATAGGCCTTCCGAGTGGAATGCTTCCTGGAGGCCAACACCACCTCTTCAACCTCCTTAGGCAGGAGCAAGGGAGCAAGGACTACCCTTTCAGCAGCCAGGCCATCAAATTGAGGGATTTGAGGTTGGGATGCAAGAGGGACCCCTGATCTTGAGTCAGAAGGTTGGGTTGCAGTCCCAGAGGCAGTGGAGCATCCACTGCCATCTGCAGAAGAAGAGGGAACCACGGTTGCCTGGGCCACCTGGGGGCTATCAGGATCACTGTGGCTCGGTCCTGCTGGATTTTGAATAGAGTCCGGGCCACCAGAGGTGTGGGAGGAAACTCATACAGCAGGCCCTCTGACCAAGGGATCAGGAATGCATCTGCCGCTGCCCTCAGAGGATGCGGCTGTCTGGAACAGAAGTTGGGTAGTTGCCTGTTCAGCGGACTGGCAAAAAGATCCATGGTTGGAAGTCCTCACTTCAGAAAGATCTGTTGGACTACCCGAGGATCCAACTTCCACTCGTGAGGCTGCAGGAGTCTGCTTACCCTGTCTGCCAGGTAGTTTTCCTGACCTGGGAGGTATACCATCCTGAGGGTCATGCCCTGATCGATAGCCCAGGAGCAGAGAGCTTGTGCTTCCAGGCACAGGAGTCTTGATCCTGTGCCTCCTTGCTTGTTCACATAGAACATAGCCACCTGGTTGTCCGTCTGAATTAGGACAGACTGGTGAGAGAGGACCGGAGAGAAGGTCCGTAAGGCTAGTCGAATGGCTCTCAATTCCAACAGGTTGATCTGCTGGGCGGCCCCCATGGAGACCACAGGCCTTGGGTGCAGGTTTCCTGGCAATGTGCCCCCCAGCCTTGCAGGGAAGCATCGGTTGTCAGTACCTGAGTGTGTGGGGAGGCCCGAAAAGGAAGTCCCTCAACCAGGTTTGGGAGATGCCTCCACCAGCGTAAGGAGTTCACTAAGAGTTTGGACACCTTTATCCTGTCCGACAACTTCCCTGCGGCCTGTACCCACTGTGCTCTGAGGCACCACTGAGCTGGCCTCATGTGCAGATGGGCATTTGGGGTGACATGCACTGTAGAAGCCATGTGACCTAAAAGCCGGAGGAAGTGTCTGGCAGAGACCTGAGAGTTCACTTGAAACTGGTCGGCCAACTTCATTAGCCTGTGAGCTCTGTCCACAGGCAAATAGGCCTTTGCATGGATGGTATCCAACCTTGCTCCTATGAACTCCACGTCCTGTGAGGGGACCAAAGTGGACTTTGGGAAGTTTATAACGAACCCCAGGTGCTGAAGCAGGGATATGGTTCGGAAGGTGGCCTGCCTGGCCTCCTGTGGAGACTGGCCCCTGATAAGCCAGTCGTCCAGGTAAGGGAATACAAAGACCCCCTGGTTTCTGAGGTAGGCCGCAACCACCGCCAGGCATTTTGTAAAAACCCTGGGGGCGGAGGTGAGACCAAAGGGAAGCACTCTGTACTGGAAGTGGTTCCCTCCCACCACAAATCTGAGGTATTGTCTGTGACTTGGATGGATGAAGATATGAGTATAAGCATCCTTCAGGTCTAAGGAGCATAGCCGATCTCCCTGCTGGAGGTAGGGCAGCAAGATTCCAAGGGTAGGCATCTTGAACTTTTCCCTCTCCAGAAACTTGTTCAGATTTCTCAGGTCCAGGATAGGTCTGAGGCCTCCTGTTCTCTTTGGTACCAGGAAGTACCTGGAGTAGAAGCCTTGCCCTTCCAGGTGGTGGGGCACCGATTCCACCGCCTGGTCCTGTAGTAGACCTTTCAACTCCTGAAGGAGTAAGTTTCTGTGCAAAGGGGGTCTTGGAGGCTCGCCTGGAAAGTAGGAGGGGGGTATCTGGGTGAAGTGGAGCAGATAGCCACTTTTGATGATGCTTAACACCCAAGTGTTCCCTGTGATGGCTGGCCACTTGTCTGCGTACAGGGTCAGCCGACCTCCTGTGCCCTGGAGAGGAGGAGAGGCTATGCTGGCATAGTCAAAAAAACCCTCCCTGCTGAGCAGGAGCCGGAGTAGGAGGCTTGGAGGCCTTCTGCCTACAGGGCCCATGCCCCTGCCCCTTGACCTGCTGGCCCTGTTGGAGAGCTACAGAGGCCTGATAGTGAGGTAGGTTTTGTAGGCAGTGGTCTTCCTCAGGTAAAATGTTTTTTTTTCCCGAGCCCTTCTTCTTCTGAGAAGGGGCAGAGGTTTTCCTGGACAGCCTTGTCCGGGTAAGAGTCTCGGTCTCGAGTTCTGCAGCCTTTTCAGCCATGAGCTTGCCAAAGAGGTTTTCACCTCGGCAAGGGACATCGACCAACTTGTCCTGCACCCATGGCTCGAGGTCTGAGGATTGTAGCCAGGCCTGACGGCGTGCACCGATGCCGGCCCCTGCTACCAGGGCCGAAGCCTCGGATCCATCATAGGCTGCTCGAGAGATAAACTTCGAGCACTCTCGAATACCTGAAGACAAGGCCTTGAATCTCTGCAAAGGTTCCTCGGACAGACCAGCAGAGAACCCGGCAATCTCCTTTGCCAGGTCTCGAAGGTACATGCCCATGTACAGCTGGTAGGTCTGGACGCGGCAAGCAAGCATAGAACCCTGGAAGCGCTTTCTACCGAGGGCATCCAGGTTTTGGGCTTCCCTGCCGGGAGGCACTGAGGAGTGCATCTTCTGACACTTCAGGCGATGCATGGCCGATTCCACAACCATGGAGTTGTGCGGTAGCTGTGCCTTTTGGAACCCGGGGCTCTTGCGGACTCGATAAATGGAATCGACCCGCTTGCTTAGAACCGGCATCGAGGCCGGAGTCTCCCACGTGCGGAAGAGTAACCGCTCCAGCATCGGAGGAACCGGGACAGTAAAGGCCTCCTTGGGAGGAGAGTCATACTGCAGAGCCTCGAGCTCCTTGGCTCGAGGCTCCTCCTTGGGATCCACAGGGAAGGCCAAGGCTTTGGCCATGTCCCGTACGAAATCCGAGAACCTGGTATCCTCCGGGGTGAAGGGACAATTGGAATAAAAGGACTGAATGCTCAGGTCTGCTTAGACTTAGGTCTGCTTTATATGTCTGCTTTATATGACTGCATCCTTTCTAGAATCACACACAGGATATGTTTGTTTATTTGAATTTGATATACCGCTCAGACCAAAAGTTATTAGAGCGGTTTACAATACTACATCATTTAAGGAAATAAGAAAAGAACGCCATTATAAGATAGGACAGAGTAGAGGACAGAAACAGTCAAACAGATAAGAGAAGGAGAAGGACACGGAACAGCAAGTTACCCTGATATATAAGCAGGACATCAATATAGACTCCAGAAACAGATGCCACGGACCAATGCCAAAGGGCCCTCTGGCGCGGACGCGCCCTGGCAACAGCGGATCTTAAGCCGTTGGGCCTGGCTGCTGATTGGTGGGCTCGGGGAGGAAGGGGATGGATGGCACAGAAGACAAGAAGACAATACATGTGGGCTATAGGAGAGTATATGCTCGCCATAAGAGAGTATATGCGGCCTATTATAACAACCTGGGAAAAACCATATTTTGTACAGGAGTGTGCAAGGATTTGGGCCCAGCAATACAGGCCCAGCTAGGAATTCAAAGAATTCAAACTAATGAGCACAAATACTCTTGCCCTGAAGGTTTCAATTAGTGCCAGGAGATGGAAAAATACAGGAAGGGGCAGAGGTCACAAGTCATGCATAGATAAGCAGACCTTGATAAGCAGATCCAGATGTATAAACATAAGAGGGTCCTGGGAAAGAGCTTTGCAGGAAGCCTGCAAACACCTAAGAATTTATGCTGAATTTGCTGAAACTATTTAGAATTTGAAGCAGAGAGGTATATATATAAGACAGCAATTTTAGAGGGTCTTGGGGCAATTCTTTTCTCCCCTTGCAGAGAGAAGGCTGCCCCGCTGTCCCTCAGACAGGTACTTGCTATCTGCATCTATAACCATTTGTTTGCTGTGCCAAATAAAGAATTTCTTTGTAGCTGAGCAACTATTGTCTGAACTGTTTATTGGTAATTAGTAATATTTGGGGAGACTTTGTAGGTGGACCCGGCCTACAATTGGTGCCCAAACAGGGACTTGAGGGGCCCTAGAGGGACCCAGGGACCTGAGCAATAGGCTCCTAAATTCTTTTTATCCAAATTGTCCAAAGATACCTCTGGCTGACGTGATCGATCAGCCAGGGATGAGAATTCCCACTGTCCTCCAAATTATACACAGTGGATGAGGATTCCCTTGGGGTTATAGGACTCCGAGGACGGGTTACCATCAATGAGAGAAAAAGGATAGCATTCCAGTACGAATGAGAGATTTGGATTTCCCTAGGAAGACTCCAGTGGGTGAGTATATTGTGTTTCCTGTCTACAAACAAGGATGGAAGATTTACCCAGGTTTGATTGGTGGGTGAGTACTAAATTTAAGCATATGCATATGTATTTTTTATGTAATTAATATTTTTGTTGTGTAGAAAACTGTTAGAGTGTCTTTGTATTTAGTTGCAACATTAGGGAAAGATTAGGGAAAGGAAGTTTGCCCTGACATTAGGTCTTTATATCTCCAGGATTGATTGGTGTATGCGTGTGGGTTTGGACGAAGCGTAAGGATTGTGCTTGTCTGTGTGAGTCCCGGATAAGTAACTTCTCACCTCTGTAAATAAAGTGGTTTGAATTTTCCATCTGTAAAAGCGAAGTTACCCCCCCCCCCCTCTGTAAATAAAGAGGGTTCTGCCCCTGTTCCCAAAGCCATTTTGGCTGTCTCCCATTAGGCCATAACTATCTACATGCTGAGTAATTTTGTTCTTTATGATAGTTTCTACCATTTTTCCTGGTACTGACGTCAGGCTCACCGGTCTGTAGTTTCCCGGTTCACCCATGGAACCCTTTTTAAAAATTGACATTACAATGGCGATCCTCCAATCTTCAGGTATTACAGATTTATTTATTTATTTATTTAGTAAACATTTGTATACCGCTACTTCCTACGATCAGTAGCGGTTTACTTTACAGAATCATAATGTATCGTACAATACAGTGAATTTTTAAGATACACATTTCCATTGAGCAATGATTTACATAAACAGGAAATAGCAATTAGATTCATTATACATTGGATTGGGGCTAACAAATCAAAATATACAATTGATTGTAGGCGCGTGGGTGGGGCCAAAAATATACAAATATACAAGATTACATACCAGTACTCTAAATGCCGTCGTGGCAGGCAGAAACCTTCTAGTTGAAGTAAGGTGTCGCAACTTAGGTCAGGTTGTAGTGAGCCTGAAATAAGTGGGTTTTCAGTTTCCTTCTAAATTCACTCAAATTATTTGTCAATCGCAACTCGTGAGGGAGTTGGTTCCAGTGGATTGGTGCTGTATATGAGAATGCTCTATTGCTTGTTTCTGCTTTGACAGTTCTTATGCTGATCGGAACACAGAGAGTGTTGAGATTTATGGTTCTTCTGTTCCTGTTGTGTGGTTGGATAGTGATTAGGTTATCGAGGTAGGATGGTGCAATGTTGTGAATGAGTTTAAAAGTTGTTATGAGAAGTTCGAAAATGATGCGGGCGGCCACCGGGAGCCAATGCAGTTCCATTAGCACTGGAGTAATGTGATCGGTGACGCTTTTTTCCATGATGACTCTTGCGGCAACATTTTGAGCCATTTGCAAGATATTTAGGGTGTTCTTCAGAAGCCCTTGCAGAATGGCGTTGCAGTAGTCTAGGTGGGGAATGATGAGAGCTTGCGCAACAGACCTGAAGTCAGATTTCTCGAGGATATTGCGAAGTGGTTGAAGAACTTTCAATTTGTGAAAAATGGCTCGGTTAATTGTTCGGAGGTGTTTATCCATCCTAAGGTTGCTGTCCAGTAAGACCCCTAGATATTTTATTGCAGGCTTCGTATGATATATGTTTTTGTTAAGGGTGACTGTGGTGGGCGGGATGAAATTGGTTTTCTTGGAGATAAACATGACTTCTGTTTTCTTGTGGTTTATTGACATGTTGTTTTGTTGAAGCCATGTTTGGAGCATGTCTAGGCATTCTTCCAGTGGAGTGAAATCCGGTTGTGTTATGTCAAGGTGCGTATACAGCATCACATCGTCAGCATAGATGTGGTAATTGATGTTGCGCTTCTGAAAGATCTCGCAGACCGGTTTTATATACAAATTGAATAGGAGAGATGATCGGGCGGACCCTTGAGGAATCCCCTGGGTTTGGGGGAAGGCATCGGCTTTATCGCCGTTGAATTGCACTTGTTGCATCCTATTGGATATGTATGATGCAAACCACTTTAAGGGGGTCCCTGTTATACCTATGGATGCAAGGCGGTTTAAGAGGGTGCCGTGGTGTACTGTATCAAATGCAGCTGAAATGTCAATAAATATTAGTATGAACATAACATTTTTGTTTTCAAGACCCCTGAGGAGGTTGTCAAGGAGTGCCAGCAGTAGGGTTTCTACTCCGTGATGCTGATGAAACCCATATTGATGCATATCTAAGGCTTTCCTATCATCGATGTGGTCCTGCAGCTGCTGCTGAACCGCTTTTACGATTGTTTTAGCTATTGTTTTAGCAGATGATTTTAATGATAGTTCACAGATTACTAATAGCAGGTCTGCAATCTCATATTTCAGTTCTTTCAACACCCTTGGATGTATACCATCCGGTCCAGGTGATTTGCTACTCTTGAGTTTATCAAATAGTTGTAATACATCTTCCCATTATAGCAATATTTCTTTCAATTCCTCTGCAGTATTACCTTTAAATACCACTTCAGTTATGGATAACATCCCTACATCTTCCTCAGTAAAGACCGAAGCAAAGAATTTATTTATTTATATTCTCTTATATACCGCGCTATTCTGCATCAGTGTGGTTTACATTGAACAAACTGAAATTACATTGAACAGGGCATTATAACTTGGAGATAACTATTTTACAGGGAACATGGGCTATGGAGGGTTAAGTGGCTTGCCCAAGACCACAAGGAGCACCTGTGGGACTAGAAACCCCAGTCCTTCCGGCCCAAGATTGCTGTTCTCTAGTGGGATTTGAACCCTCAACCTTCTGGCCTGAAGTACCTTGCCACAACCACTAGGCCACTCCTCCACTCCATTCAGTCTCTCTGCTATAGCCTTGTCTCCTCTTACTGACCGTTTTACCCCTCTATCATCTAATGGTCCAACTGACGCTCAGGTTTTTTTTTGCTACAAATGTACTTGAAAAAGTGTTTATTATGCATTTTTGCTTCTACAGCAAGTTTCTTCTCAAATTCTCTTTGCCTGCCTTATCAGTGCCTTGCATTTAACTTGCAGTGCTTGTGCTGTTTTCAGTTTGTCATCTGGCTCTTTTTTCCATTTCCTGAAAGATGCTTTTTTGACAATTGCCTGTCTGACCTCACCTTTAAACCATGCTGGCAGTTTTTAGGACTTCCTTCCACTTTTCTTAAAGCATGGAATACAGCTGATTTGGGCTTCCAAGAAAGTATTTTTAAACACCCAAGCTTGATGTAAGTCTTTGATCTTTGCAACTGCTCCTTTTAGTTTTTTCTTAACTATTTTCCTCATTTTATCATTTCGAAAGTTAGAAGGAAGTACTGTGGATTTACTCACCATCCCTCCTCCATTAATTAAATCAATTGCGATCATGCTATGATCACTATTGCCAAGTGGTCCCAACACCCTTTTCTCTTGCACCAGATCTGATGTTCCACTAAGGGCTAAGTCCAAAATGGCTTCCCCTCTGGTTGGTTCATGAACCAGCTGCTCGAAGAAGCAGTCATTTATTTGATCTAGAAACTTTATCCCCCTCTCATGTCCTGCCGTGATACTGACACAGTCAATACCGGGGTAATTGAAATCACTAATTATTATTACCATTCTGTAACTTTTGTTAGCTTCCCCAATTTCTTTGTACCTTTCATCATCCATTTGTTTATTCTGGCCAGGCGGTCGATAGTACACCCCCACAGCAACTTAAAAATTTTTTTGAGCTAGTAACTAAAACAAGCAATGAAAAAATAGCAAAAGCCAATAATGGGGCAATGACTTGCCCATTACATAACTAGTGCAACATCTAGAAACAAGAGCCTGTTATCCTTGTGAAGTCTCCTATGGAAAGTCACAGCCTGTGCTTAGGGTTGTCCGATGTTGTTGCATGTAGACCCAGGTCACTGAAGATGCCGTTTGCACAGATCAGTTGTCGATGCAGTATTTTATGAAGGTATGCAGGGTGGACTGCAGGGAAGACAATTAGCAGGTAAGGTCTAAATTCACCATGTTGTGCACAATATCTTGAGAAATAATCGGAAATATCCCAACTGTATGTCATAATATTTGAATAGGATGTTCAAAGACATACAACAAAAAAAAAAGAGGTCTGTGGAACATAGTTGTAGTAATTTCTGAGTAAAAACTAAAATATGACCTGGACAGGATTAATGGCACCCTTCACTAATATTTGCTTGTGCAATTCTTGACAGCCTCCAAACGTTTCTTGTAGCCATCTATAAGTTTCGTATATCTGTCTGCTGGTAGTTTCTCCCATTCTTCAACTGCAATTTGTTCCAGCTCATAAATGTTTCCAGGATTCCTTTTACCAATGGCAGATTTCATCTCTTTCCAAAGGTTCTTGCTTAGATCGAGATCAGGACTCATTACTAGCCAGTTTTAAACAGTCCATTTGTTCCTTTTTAACCATTCTTTTGTACTTTTGGATGTGTGTTTTGGGTCATTGTTTTGCTAACGGACCCATGACCTTCACCCCAGACCTAGCTTTCTGACACTAGGTAGCACATTTCACTCCAGAGTACCTTGGTAGTCCTCTGACTTCATGATTCCTTTAATATATTCCAGACCTCCAGTTCCTAAGGCAGCAAAATGCTCCAACATATACGTCCTGCCAATTTACATACAAAGTTTGTGATATTCTTCCCTTGGCAGTAAGCCACTATCGGTCTTTATGAAAATATTGATAAGACTGGAAAATCTGCCAATGTTAGGGAGGAGTGGCTCAGTGGTTGGGACAGGTTACCTTAGGCTAGAGGGCCAGGGGTTCAATTCCCACATGGGGACAAGTGACTTTAGGCCAGAGGGACTGGGGTCTCTAGTCCCATGGCCACTCCTTGTGGCCTTGGGCAAGCCACTTAACCTTCTATTGCCTCAGGTACACTTAGGGTTATGTTTACAAAGCAGTCTTACCGTGCGCCCGGCGATGTTATCGGGCGCTAAGGTACCTTAGCGCGCAGCGGTGGAAATGAGCGCTGAGGGTGGAGAAAGGCTCCCGGAGGGAGGAGGAAGGCTCCCCAGGGGCGGAGAGAGAGGGTCAGTGGGAGGAGAGTGGGAGGGGAGAGGCTCCCTGCACACTAACGCTGTGAAATCCGAGGCTGAAAACTAACGCCAGTGAAACCCTGGCGTTAGAGCTGATTTAAAGGGAAAAGAAAAAACCATTTCCGTCAGCAATGTACAGCAACACCAGGGAAACCTACAAAAAGTGATAAGTGTGATACATGTGCACAGGACAAAAGGGCAAATAAACAGTGAAAATGACCAGACAAAAATGTAATAAAAACATAACCAAGCTGGCCAATAGTGATATTAATGTGAAACAGCAGAAAACACTCCCAAGAATGCTCCAAAGAAAAGATATGAATTTTGGAAGGGTCCATGCTCCATCCCCATACAAGGTGAATGATCCCACAGCAAAATAGCACTCATCAGGGTTTTCCCTCTCCATTGGACAGGTTTCCTATGGCGCACACATGTTCCGCAACAGCAGGGCGGGCATGTCGGAATGGGCAACTGGACAGATGCTGGAAAAGGGGACACAGAGGGCTGCAGGCGGCACATGCTGTGGGGCAGCTGGGCCACAGTGCGGACTAGGGTGATGCCTAGGTGGCCCATAGGAATGCTGAAACAGTAGAGCAGACAGACAGCATCAGACGAGAGCCCAACATGGGCACGAGTGTGTTCCCCACAGTGTCACAGGGGATAGTACCCAGCACGTACCCCCAAGGGCACAGAACATTGGCAGGTTGTGCTGGGGGGAAGCGTGGACAGCTATACAGGCACCCCTACCCCAGAAGCCGAACCAAAGACAGCCACCTACCGGCACACTGGATGGCCTGCGACTGCGCACCACCAGCAGAAGGGCAGGTCAGCATGGTGGCAGAGGGGTACTGGTGGTGGAGGGGGCAGTGGCAGCTGCAGCTGCCCGCAGCAGACCATGGCTTAGCCCTGTGTAGGTGGCTGCCATTCACTGCAACAGACAGGCCCTTTCTGATGAACAGTCATGGTATTCCCAGGGAAAGCACTGTTTCTGTGACAACACGGTGGTGCAGTACATACAACCATTGTGTTCAGGAGCAGAAGGTCACAGGTTCAAGTCCCGGCTGTGGTTCCTGCCAACCCAGTACCCATATTTTACCCACCACAAAAACATGGTAATAAAGACAGAACATTTATTGCAGATAACTGTAATATGCCCAAAACGCCTACATCTTACCCTACAGAGCACAGACACCATAAACCATGCGCATTACCTAGAGCAGAGTCTCCCAAAGCAGTCCTGGAGGGCCAAAACACCATTCAGCTTCCATGCTGTCTCTAATAAATATGGCTGTGCTGCATTTCTATGCACCGCCCCCATGGTATGCAGATGTATCACATACATAGTCATTAGGGACAGCATGAAAACCTGAATAGGTCTGGCCCACCAGTACCGGAGTTGGGAACCTCTGCCCTAGAGCAGCGGCCAATAGGGGCAGACACACCCGCACCCACAGGCTCCATTATCCCAAGCCTCCTGGAGAGGCAGGATGTTGGGCCCTGCGTGCATCTCCCAATACTAGCACTTGCATACCTTAGCAATGCCACCCTAGACCTGGGAATACGGTACACATATATCAAAAGGTTTGCTATGATTACTGGCAGATAGCAATTCCTAAGTTAAGCACAATCTGCTCATTGAGCTGTATCATACCATCCTCTCTGATGTCTATGGAGTGTGTTCCAGGTCTGGAAAGGAGGGGCTCTTCCGAAGGGATGGGCTTCACCTTAAACCGGCATGGAACCAGGCTGCTGGCATTAACCATTAAAAAGGAGATAGAGCAGCTTTTAAACTAGATAATAGGGGAAAGCCGACAGTCGCCCAAGAGCGCATGGTTCGGAAGAATGTATCCTTGAAGGATACTATCAAAAGCAGAGAGGTTCCTAAAACGAGTAATGTAGCCCAAATGCCCTCGAGTATGGAGCAGACAGAGCTTAAAGATCCCAAATTACCCATGTCTACCACCAATAGCCAAATTAATATGAATAAATACAGTCTCTAAAATGCTTGTATGCAAATGCTAGAAGTCTAAAAAACAAGATGGGAGAGTTAGAATATATAGCACTAAACGAGAGGTTAGATATGATTGGAATATCAGAGCCATGGTGGAAGGAGGACAACCAGTGGGACACTGTGATACCTGGGTACTAACTATATCGTAATGATAGAGCTGATCAAATTGGTGGAGGGGTTGCGCTCTATATTAGAGAGGGCATTGAGTCAGAAAGGATTAAATTTTTGCAGGAAACAAAATTTGCTGTAGAATCTCTATGGATTGAAATTCCATGTAAAAAAGGGATGGCGATGGCAGTGGGAGTGTACTAGCGACAGCCTGGCCAGAATGAACAAATGGATGATGAAATGCTCAAAGAAATCAAGGAGGCTAACAAAAGTTACAGCGCAGTAATATAATGGGTGATTTCAATTACTCCGGTATCGACTGGGTCAGTGTCACAGCAGGATATGCTAGGGAGATAAAAGTTCCTAGATGAAATAAATGACTGCTTCTTGGAGGCAGCTGGTTCATGAACCGACCAGAGGGGAAGCAATATTAGACCTAGTTCTTAGTGGAACACCAGATGTAGTGCAAGAGATAAGGGTGTTGGGGCCCCTTGGCAATAGTGATCTTAGCATGATCTCCTTTGATTTAATTAGTGGAGGAGGGATAGTAATGAAATCCACAGTACTACCTTTTAACTTTCGAAAGGGAGACTATGATAAAATGAGGAAAACAGTTAAGAAAAAACTAAAAGGAGCAGTTTTGCAAAGGTTAAAGACGTACATCAAGCTTGTGTGTTGTTGAAAAATACTATTTTGGAAGCCCAAGCCAGCTTTATTACACACCTTTAAGAAAAGTGGAAGGAAGTCCAAAAAACTGGCCAGCATGGTTTTAATGGTGAGGTCAGAGAGGCTGTTGTTGCCAAAAAAGCATCTTTCAGGAAATGGAAAAAAAGAGCCAAACGACAAAACCTAGAAAACAGCACCAGCACTGGCAAGTCAAATGCAAGGCATTGATAAAGCAGGCAAAGGGAGAATTTGAGAAGAAGGCTTTCTGTGGAAGCAAAAACGCGAAATAAAGATTTTTTCAAGTTACATTCGCAGCAAAAAACCTGTGAGAGAGTCAGTTGGTCCATTAGATGATAGAGGAGTTAAAGGGGCACTAAGAGGCGACAGGGCGATAGCAGAGAGACTGAATGAATTCTTTGCTTCGGTCTTTACTGAGGAATATATAGGGATGTTACGCATGACTGAAGTGGTATTTAAAGGTGTGAAAGAATTGAAGGAAATATCGTACATCGGGAAGATGTATTACAACTATTAGATAAACTGTAGAGTAGCAAATCACCTGGGCCGGATGGTATACATCCAAGGGTGTTGAAAGAACTGAAATATGAGATTGCAGACCTGCTATTGGTAAATCTGTGAACTATCATTAAAATCATCTCTAATACCTGAAGATTGGAGGATCACCAATGTAACACCAATTTTTAAAAAGGGTTCCAGGGATGATCCGGGAAAACTACAGACCGGTGAGCCTGACGTCAGTACGGGAAAAAAATGGTAGAAACCATCATAAAGAATAAAATTACTCAGCATTTAGATAGTCATGGCCTAATGGGAGACAGCCAACATGGCTTTAGACAAGGAAGATCTTGTCTTACTAATCTGTTATGTTTTTTTGAAGGTGTGAATAAACAGGTGGACAAAGGTGAGTCGGTTGATATAGTGTATCTGAACTTTCAGAAAGCCTTTAACAAGGTCCCTCATCAGAGACTTTTGACAAAACTAAAGAGTCATGGGATAGGAGGCAGTGTACTACTGTGGATCAGGAACTGGTTAAAAGATAGAAAGCAGAGGGTTGGGCTAAATGGCCAATTTTCCCAATGGAGAAAGGTGAATAGTGGTGTACGCCAGGGATCTGTGCTGGGTCGCGCTGCTTTTTGACATATTCATAAATGGCCTGGAAAGTGGAATAACGAGTGAGGTTATCAAATTTGCGGATGACGCAAACTATTTAAAGTTGTTGAAACCCAAGAGGATTGTGGAAAATTGCAAGAGGATCATGATAAATTGGAAGATTGGGCATCAAAAATGACATATGAAATTTAATGTGGACAAGTGCAAAGTTATGCACCCTAGGGAAGAACAACCCAAACTATGGTAACACGATGCAAGGTTCCACTTTAGGAACCACCACCCAGGAAAAAAGATTTAGACGTCATTGTGGATAAACATGTTAAAACCCTCGGCCAAATGTGCAGCGGCAGCCAGAGAGAAAATAGAATGCAAGGGTATCAGAAGGAAAGGAATGGAAAATAAAACAAAAGATATTATAATGCCTCTGTATCGTTTCATGGTGAGACCGCACCTTGAATATTGTGTTCAGGTTCTGGTCGCCGTATCTTAAAAAGGCTATAGCGCTATTAGAAAAGGTTCAGAGAAGAGCCACCAAAATGGTAAAGGGGATGGAAGGATAATCCTATGAAGGAAAGGCTAAAAAGGTTAGGGCTCTTTAACCTGGAAAAGAGACGGCTGAGGGGAGATATGATAGAAGTCTATAAATTGATGAATGGAGTGGAATGGGTAAACGTAGATCGATTGTTTATGTTATCAGAATATAGAAAGACTAGGGGACATGAAATGAAGCTACAGGGTAAACTATTTAAGACTAATAAAAGAAAATATTTTTTCACTCAACGTGTAATCAAACTCTGGAATTTGTTACCGGAGGATGTAGTAAAGGCTGTTAGTGTAGCTGGGTTTAAAAAAGGTTTGGGCACGTTCCTGGAGGAAAAGTCCTTAAACCATTATTAAGAAGGGACCCAGGATATCAATGCTTGACCCAGTACAAGCATTGTGGAACCTGTGTCTTTTGGGGAGGAAAACTGCTAGGTACTTATGATCTAGATTGGCCACTGTTGGAAACAGGATCTGGGCTTGATGGACCTTGGTTCTGACCCAGTATGGCATATCTTATGTTCTTATAGTGTCTGAAAGTGTTTCATCACCCTGGGGAGTGACCCCAACAGTATTGCATACCATAGCCATGCCTGCACCGTGCCCAGGACCTGTGTGGTGGCCAGGGCTGCCAAACACCTCTATAGTTTGCACAATGCTGGCATAGGTGTGGGAGTGTGTGTCTGTCTATCCAGTGTGTGGTGGCTGCCAATGCCTTCCCCAGCCCACACTGCTTGCTAGGGTGCCAGTGTTTGCCTGCCAATGTGCATAATGAGGAGTAGGGCACTGTGGGTATAGCCCGGACCAGGGTGGCCTGGCCTGGATGCCTCTGCACAGGACATAGGGCAATGGCTCGGACATTGTAGTGCCCGGCCACAACCTGCACCGACAGGGTGGCCAAAGCATGTCCTGCTGGGAGGTCACTCTCCAACCTGACTGAACAGTGACACTGCATAGCTAGGCTACCCCATAGTACTATGTTGTGTTTCTTTTAAGTGAAATGTATGGGTTCTCTTTTCTGGGGCCAGTCACTGACTTATCTGCTTGGTGGGTTGTGCTCATAGCCCAAGTCTCTGTGCACACATCTCCTCCAGGAACATGCACTGTGGACTTACTAGCAGACTGTCTGCAGTTATATGTGTATGGCTGAAACACCTTGTAGGGTGCAGCAGCTGGTGACTCACTGTGTGTGCTGCTGGAGAATGTCAGATGGTGGTGGTGGTGGTGGTGGTGGTGGGTGGTGGGTGGTGGGGCAACTGAGAATTTCCAGGCCTACTGTCTGTCTGCCATTGCATGATGGATTTGTACAGCTCTGCATTGGCTGTGCTGTAGGGTGTCTGTTCGCAGCAGGACTGGGGTTGAATGACCCCCCTACCCTCCCGCCACCATTGCAGGGCGGTAGAATGAGGATCTGTTGGTGGGTGTTTCTGTTTCCAACTCTGAGCCACTAGAGGGTGGGGTGGGTGGTGGTACATAATTCTGCCTATGGGTTCAAACACCCCCTATCACCTACATCATGTTACCATGGCACCAACAGAATATGCACTATTCTGGGTGCATTAGAGCCCATAAGGGCTAGACTTGATTGACAGATGGACACTAATGTATCCCAGGTATGTCTGCAGGAAATACCTATCACGCACACTGGCACTGATGGGTATCTGTGACATGGGCCTATGTCAGCCATGGAAGATGTTGCGGACCTGGTGATGGCCGCCCCACCTCAGCCTCAGGGTGAGCACAGTACACACACAATGTGATGGTCTGTAGCTAATCTGTGCCACTATACACACCGTCGGCAACCTTACCAGGCCGAGGTGCTGTGGGGATGCACAAGGTTGGATCCCCCTACCAGGTAGAGGCGCTGTGAGGTGCATACCCCATCCTGTGATCATCTGTAGACTGCGGATTTGCATGTGCATTGCATCATGGGTACGGGTGGGTTACCCGACCCTGGTAACCACAGCAGAAGGTTTGTGTGGTGACCTGCAGTCCTTCTGTAGCCAGCCAGGGGTTTGCTAATAGCTATAGAGCAGTAGCCCACTGCTTGTGGAGCCAGAGATCATGGGTTGGATATCACAGTGGGGTATTGTCTAATTTTGTTTTAAATCAGTGCTGCCAGCAAAAAAACCCCCACAGTGCTGTAACCTGAAGGTGCCTCATAAGGCGCCCCATAAAGTGCCATACAAGGTGCCTTATAAGGCGCCTTATAAGGCGTCCTACAGGGGACATTATAGGGTGGCTCAGCAGACAGGGCACTCTATAATGTGCCCCATGGAGTGTATAATAGGGGCCTTATAAGGCACCCTAGGTTAAGACACTGTGAGGGTGCGATTGCTGGCAGCGCTAATTTAAACTAAAGAATAAAATGCTGCACACAGCACTGCCTAAATATGAAGGGTATGCCTCAGACAGCCTTATAGATTTGGCACACTAGGGGATCAAACTCATGACCCCTGTACTATCAGTCTGTGTATTAACCATTGTGCTACACCTCTGCTGCTTATACATGATTGGCAGCTCGCCTGTGTAAGACTAACGTTCTTTAGCCTGGCACGGCTCCCTCAATGGCGCAATAATGTGCACGGCGATTACACGCGATTGCCACGTTTAGACCATAGGACCCACTATTTTTATTGCATCCTGCACATTATGACTGGCCGCACATTAACATGGTGTACTACACATAACCCCTTCTGTAACAGTTTAGGTAGTCATTTCTTTGTGAAAGGGCATAACATACCAGTTAATACAATGCCCTCACAGCAGTGGTGATGTGTTCAAGACCCCAGTGTACCAACACCAAGATAAATGCATGATAGTTAAACTGTGTTCAGACACCTCACTGCAATGTGTGTTGGCAGCTTAGATCTTTATTATATACTGATTGCGCCATCAGTTCCTGTATACAGCCATGGCACAAGCACGTTGCTAATGTGCAATAATGACGTGCGCTGCACGTGTTGCTTTGTGGTGCGATGCTACACGCGTTGCGGCACGCATGTGCGTGCGTGAACAAGGCAGTGCAGAAAATGGCTACCCGCTTGAGAAAGACAGCTTTTACCAGCCAGGAGCTGAGGCACCTTCAGGGCTGATCTGCACTAGGCAGACCAAACTCTTTCCTGGATCCTCCAGGCATCAGGACCTGGCCGTGATGCGGAGGGCCTGGGACCTGCGTCACCATAAGGCACTTTAAACCGTATGGCAGGAATACCCACGTGAGGTAAGTGTGTGGGGGACAGGTCAATATATGCATATAAACAATCCATTGTGTATTGTAGGTGTGCAATAGCTGCTGTGGTGCCGTAGGCATATCTATATCCAATTTATGTTTATGAGTTAAATCCACGTGATATACCGCATATGTCTCATATCACAGTGGCTTGCCCTTTCCCCAGTAGGCTAAGGACATGATTAACAGAGCTGAAGATGCCATCC